>JAFVLL020040091.1:0-20338 GCA_021397915.2 Tor tambroides | reverse complement strand
TTCCAGGAGGTCTCCCATCCAGGTACTGACCAGGCTCAACCCTGCTTAGCTTCAGTGGGCAACCAGTCTTGGGCTACAGGGTGATATGGCTGCTGCTAATCATAAGCTTGTTACATACTTCATCAAAAATAACTTATGGCAATAATCAAGCAAGTGCATAGCTTTTCACAGTGATAACTAATGCAGCGTGCAATGTTTCATAAGGCATAAAAGCATGTAAACCAGCTAGAGATGCAAAGCATTTAGAAAAGTAATTCTCAGCCACGGGGAGCAAGATGACTAAATTATATACAGTTTTTTTTAATTCTCTAAATTAGAATACTACAAAGAAGTTATTAAAGATGTTTAGTTCAGAAACCACTGCAATCATGAAATTAATCCTTTTTTTTAACCTATAGATATTTCTAGATTCTGTTAATAAAAAAAAGTCAGAAATACCAGAGGAAATATATTTTTAGTTGACATTTGAATATTGAAAATTGTCGTGGACAATAAGTTATAACCATGGCTTTAGGAAGCAGCATACATTTCCAGAGTTTTGAGAGACAAAGTAAAACACAACTGTGTTATTCTTCTTGATGAATGTTTAAATAAATAAATTGAAAGACAATATCTTTATAACAGCACAAGCCTGGACAGAGTGATCTACAGTGGCTGGTCTTTGCCTTTGGTCAGAAATATTTTAATCAGCCTACAAATGCACATTTCTCCCTCTGGGAGGTATGAGTGTCACACACAGAGCTCTGGTCTAAGAAGCTACTACACAACAAATCACCTGTGTGGCCTGTTGTAGGCTGACAGCTGCTGCCATGCGACTAGTAAACTACAGCTGAAATGCATGCGGATCTCGTGTGAATTTGATACTGGGAGAGGTGTCTGACTTTTCTCCTGCTGAAAGTGTCCCGACTGTCCCGTGTCAGAAGGGTGCATTTCACGAATAGCTGGTCCAGAATATTAAGAATCTAGAGAGGCTCAGGACGGCTCATTGCTGAGAGGGACAGGTAGAGGTCTGTTGTTGTTGTTGTTCATAACGTCGTCCAGATCTTCATCCTCTATGACCACTATAAAATAAAGTTCACATATCTTACTTTAAATAGAGATGGAAATTTAGGTCATGTTTTAGTGTTCAGTTACATTGTGCAAAGTTTAATTAAATCAGTATAGAACAACATTTATAAACGAGGTGTAACTTACTTACTTAATATGTAAATATTGTATTAAATATGTAATTCCATAAGTAATTATAGGCACTTTTCTTAACACATCATCAAAAACTCCAGTATCTTATGTTACAAAAATGTTACAAACTAAGTGTCTCCTTTTTATCTTATATATTTTTTTTAAAAGTTTTCTAGTAGGGGATATTCTTGAATGTTCATCTGTGAAGTTCTTTTTGAAATTTCAAGTATACTCTGCTTAATAAACATCTTGGTTACAAGGCCTTTAGCACAAGTGAAATATGAAACTGTCAACCCTGTATGATTTTGTGTGAGCTGATTATTAAAAACTGTATGTTTGTAGAAATATCAGTATTAAATTGTCTTTCCAATAATCACCTTGTAATATCATAATCTTAAGCACAAGGCTACTTAAATGAGCAGTAAAACTCATGGGTTCATAAATGCTTAACCTATATCCATATACCAGTTTGATTCATAATTCAGTTTTAAATGGCACAATGCACTTTATTAAGGCTTAAAGAGCTTCTTTACCTTATAAAAAAAAAATCATAATTATCCAAAAAATCTAAACAGAAAACATTACGGAGTCTGTTTTTGTCCAAAATGTTCTATTTTTTTATTTATTTATTTATTTATTTTTTAACCTACAGATAGCGTTCTTGTAGTTTATATGAATATATATATATATATATATATATATATATATATATAAAATTGAAAAGAAGCTTTGTCAGAAATGCCAGAGGGAAATTAGTCATTGAATGTTGTCTCGGACAATAGATTAAAAACGGCTGATATTTGTAAAATATATCAAAATTAGAAAAATTTTACTGACCTCTCCTTGACCGTCCAATTTGTCCCAGTTTGGGGGCCCTCTGGCCTAACCTCTGTTGAGGAGAATCGGGGCTCAAGCAGTCTCTGTTGAACTCAACCCGCAAATGCTGCATCTGACACACGGAGTCACGAGGACTCGATTGAAGTTTCCCCGAGGGCGGCAGGAGCTCGGGCATATCCGTTGTGTCGAACATCCCTGCAGCTGGAGTTTCTTCCCGGTTTCCAGCGGTGACGGTGTCTGCTTCCCCGCTGCTCATCAACGCCTCCTCGGCACCCGTGTGCTCCTTCTCCCCCTTCTCCCTCTTCTCTCTTCCACCGCAACAGTACAGCATTCAGAAGTGTAGCGGACGACGAAACGGAAGTAGCGAGGGTATAACAGTTATTGTCAGTATATACGTTGGCCGGTGTATCAGTTTGCTCAGTGTTAGCAGTTTGTCGTTGTCTCTGCAGTGAGCTCGTGTTTCATTCCACTTCGTTATTCAAGCGGAAAACTGCAGAATTCAACTGCTCTTGACCAGCATCCTTCGGTAATGACCGTCTTCGTGTTCTGTGTGTCTTCCAGTGAAAGGATGCAGTGGACCGGATGGCGTAAAGCTCCTCTTGCTGAGTATCACATTAGTCATTCACTCACGCTCCTTGAATGACTTTTTGATGTTTTTGCGACTAAACACGACCACGAGAGACTATTTACTGCCCTTCTAATTCCATTTAATCCCTAATCAAAATTCCTAAAGAAATGTCTACAGGATTTCTATTGAATTATGCAACTAGTCTGGAATTAATAAGAATCCTTTAAGAATCAAATGTCAGATTTTCAATAAGGTATGAAACAGCAAGCAAAAATAAATAAAACAATAGATAAGGTTGGGGTAGTTATAATTATAATATGTTAGTTTAGTATCTATCTATCTATCTATCTATCTATCTTTGTTGTCAATGTAGGAATATAGTGTGTATATGGTTACATTTTAAGATGTCCTTGTCACAGTGTAATGACAAATATATGCAAAACAGTAATATTAATTAAGAACAAGTACTCTGTGGTGTTAGGGTTTGGTTAGTTGCTTGTATTATAGTTTTCTATAATTATTGTAACAAGTACACATACTGTACTATACATACTGTACAGCGGGTAAAATAAGTATTGAACACGTCACCATTTTTCTCAGTAAATACATTTCTAAAGGTGCTATTGACATGAAATTTTCAACTGATGTCAGCAATCCAAGTAATCCATACATACAAAGGATACAACACAAATAAGTTCAGAAACTAAGTTATGTGTAATAAAATGGAATGACACAGAGAAAAAGTGGTGATGTGTTCAATACTTATTTTACCCGCTGTACACACAGTATATTTACAATAAAACATGTCCCCAAGTACTATGGAGACATTTGATTCCCTTTGGAGGTATGTAGTTTGAAAGGCCTACTTGTATTGTGTTAATGTTGGAATTGCATGAGGAAAAACACATTAGGATCCTTCATGACTCGCTGCAAATTTTAATAGGAATTCAAATAGGACTTTCAGACTGGGGATGTTGTCTCTGTCAAAGGTTTCAACAGAGACAGGAAGAGGATTTCGTGACTCAGGGATATCCCAATCCTACATGACTCTTGTATACTGTCCAGCTGTACTCCAGCTTACAATTTACCGACTTTAATCCTGGAACCAAACTAATAAATCCGTAGAGAAAGTTGTAACTCAGCTCATCTTCAATCACAATCTGTCTCTGAGATTACTGAAGGGGACACAGCTCATCCTGTGCATCTTTAAGTCATGCTTTCAGTAAATACATAAAGTGAAACAACTAAAGATGCTGCATCACATAAGTAAGAATGAAAAAGTTAATAGGAAGAGGACAGAAACCAAACTGATAAGGAAGAAAGATGGGAATTATTTGTTGACCTACCTTGGCAAATGTCCAAGTGAACTTGCATAACCTGCAAAATGCTTCAGATATTTCCGTATGATTCTGTGGCAACTGTTAGAACACTGAAGACAAAAGTCTCTGTCAAAAGTTGTACAATGACTCTCATCATTTTAAATTTCGGCATGATGTCAATATGAGTTTCAGCATGTTACCGGGTCAGTCCTTAATATATTGCATTTTTCATGAGTGAGAAGCACTTAGGGGAAATGTTTAATGGATTCTACTGCTAACAGGATTTCTTTACCTCAGCAGAGAATGTTCAGAAGCCCTTCTTAAAAAATCTAACACAGCTTTACACACTTTAGGTACTTACATGTACCTTCAAGGTAATAATAGTAGGCCTACTAATAATAAGTTACTAACAATAAGGTACTAATATGCTTTTGAAAAGGTACCGCCCCAGTGACAGCTTTTGTATCATTTTTTTTTTCTTAGAGTGCAGGCATTCATGTCACCAGTTTCATAAATACCTATTGTATATATTTTCATACATTAGGCATGTCTGGAATCTTCATATGCAATGGAGCAATGCAATCTTTTTCTCCACCCTGTTTTGTGTGCTTTTTTAAGTGTAAAGCTTGAAAGATGCTGTTGTGAACGGGTCTAACAGGTTAAGGAGGTTTCCTTTGGAGCCAGTGTGATGATCTTTTTTTTCATTTGACATGGTCATGCACTCAGTATAAAGGCAAGATTGTGATCACAGATTTAGAAACAGCAGATACTTTGTATTAGATTGGACCACTCAACACAGAGGTGAGTGTAGATTTCCTACACAGATATGCAGGATCAGAAGATCTTTTCATTATTCTTATCTGTATGTTTAAGATTATTAATTAAGCTTTTATATTAGGACTTGAATAGTTTTCGCTGTGATACTTGTGAGTGCTGAATGCCATATAAAGCTGTAAACACTTTAAGCTGCATGTAATCTCTTACATGAAGAAAACATCTTTAAAAAAACTTGAATAATCAAATATACAAGTATTAAATTAAAAACATATTATTTAATATATATCATAATTTTTATTTACATTCCATTTATATGCTGCCAGTCGAAACTTTGGAATAATTAAGATTTTTAAATGTTTTTGAAGTCTCTTGTGCTCAACAAGGTTGCATTTATTTGATTTAAAAATACAGTAAAACAGCAATATTGTGAAATATTATTACATATTATTAATAACTTCAGAATATTACATTTTCTATTTTCATATATTTTAAAGCATACATTTTCAGCAGCCAGAACTCTAGTACTCCAGCCTTCAGTGCCACATGATCCTTCAGAAATCATTTTAATATGCTGATTTGCTACTCAAGAAACATTTCCTATTATTTTCAATGTGGGAAAAAAAATGCTGCTTAATATTTTGTGGAAATAGTTTTACACTGCCATTCAACCATTTGGGGTAAGAAAGACATTTATAATGTCAAAAAAATGTCTGTTTCAAACATTTTGAAAAAGGTATCATGGTTTCAACAAAAATATTAAGCAGGAGTATAAATATAAGAAATCACTGGAGTGTTTGTGATGCTTAAAATGACGATTCTCTGTTGTAGGTGTAAACATGTCAAAGTCAATGGTAGTCATGCAGCCACAGCCTGTTATGGTCTCTAGACATTCTGATCAGTGGGGGTCAGGTATCTGTGACTGTTGCAATGACGTGCCTGAATGTAAGTAAAGTTTGGAATAAAACTGAGGATGAGTGAGGAAAAATCTGTCACCATTTACTTACCCTCATGTCATTCCAAACCTGTATGACTTACTTTTTTTTTTTGAGTGTTATTTCCTACTTAGTGCTGTCATAAATCAGAACAATCTTGAAGTTACAGAGATAGTTCCCCTGAAGCATCCTGCAGATTCACCCCTGGCTGGGTTTGAATTTACAGCCTGCTTTGACTTACCCGCTCACATCTTTAACACCCAGACTACTGCAGCATTTAACTGTGTAGATTGTGTCATAAAGCGATGTAAAGCATTATAATAAATATTATTATTACGTCCCTCTCTGTGAACAGGCTGCTTTGCTTATTGGTGTTTCTGGTGTTTCACGTGTATAAAAGCGAAGAAATACGGTGAGTGTTTATGTCTCCCCCTGCTGGATTTATGTGGTATCGTCCCACCCATAACCATGTCCATGAGGGTCTCAATGCGCCAGCGTTATGGCATTAAGGTAAGAATCATCGATCAAAAATAGAATTTACTTCACTTTTAGGGGTGAGCGCGGTTAGTTGTCACATGTACTGTATCTCAGCAGCCTAACTAGAAGGTTTGAGCCAAAAGTGAAATCACACAAATATTTATTTCCTCAAGCAGTGATTTTAATAAACATATTCAAACGTGTCTTAATTTAGAATTGTTACAGCAAATTTCAAACTAAAATATCAGTGTCATCATATTTTTCCTATATAGCTATTGTGAACAGTAAAAAAAAAAAAAAATCACACTGTTATTTTAATTTGTTGCAATATGTCATAGGCCAATAGCCAATATATTTTTGTGTTGATTTGCAGGGTGACATGTGTCATGACTGCTTGGTGGCCACATTCTGCAGAGCTTGTGTTTGGTGTCAGATGTCACGAGAGATGAAGGCACGAGATCTACAAATCACTCTTGTTGGTGCCAGGCATTTGTGATGTGTTTTGATGCAGCTATGGTGGTGTGTAAATGATAAGAATCCTGACACACTGAAAGGCAGATATATTTTTATTAATATATCTCATTAACTGAATATATCTCATTGAACTGAATCATTTTATATTGCATTTATATTGTTAGATGCTTATTAAAATAATGATGATTTTCTGCATATCCCTGATGTAATTTGTGATTTAACGCAAAGATATTTAAGTTTTCTTTTTCTACTAAATGTAACGTCTGTATTGTTTTGTATCTTTAATGTCAGTTACTCAGTTTCTAATCAGCATCACCAATATCATGATCTAGATTGATGTGATGGTGTATTTGTGACAATAGTGAATGTACTCAACATCATTGGTAAAAACATACCACTTTTAAAACATTTCTGTTTTTGTCTTGTAAAGCTTATTAAAACAATACAGAAATGAGTAGTCATTTACAAAATGGAAAAGAAAAAACTTTTTTTTTGTCACCATCACTGAATTTTATTTTTAGCAAAACTTAAAGCAAGAAATTTGCTTGAGCACCTGCCCCTTTTCCCCTTGATGCCCAAAGTGCCCTTTTGTCAAGGCATTTTTTTTTTTTTTTTTTGTAATTAAACGCCCTTTTGTGAAGGCCTGCCAAATCTAATAATAATAGTTTAGCTGTAAATTAAATTATCCACATGATGACCTTTCACCTGACGATCTCATCCGGGAGGATCCCTCAGATTCAGACACGCCTTTAGGATGCCTTCAGTAACGTCCGCGGGTGCCGGTAAGTGGATTTCGTTTATAAAGGCTACTACGAACACCCTTTTCCCATTTTTATCACAGAATAATTCAGGAAATATATTTTATAGTTTCTATACTAAATGATATGTCAATCAGTACTGCATTTTTCATATAGTTTATTTATTTATTACCTGAAGATAACTTGAAAAACACACATAAACCATATATTTTCGCAATCGCGTCCATACGTCAAAAGTTTCTACGCGAGAGCTCCCTCTGGCTTCGAGTATGAATGAAACATGCACTGCACGAGAGTGTTCAGCTCTCCTGATATTCACATCTCATTTTGGATACGAATAAAACGTCAGGTCATGTCTCTTTTAATTTAAATCTAGAAACCTCTGTGAAAACACCTGCTCGAGCTTGAATAAAGTGCGGGGGACGAATTTACATTTTATTAAAATTAATATTAAATATAAAAAATGCAGCTAACATAGTTCTACACAGCAATAAAAACAAAGGTGCTTGTTCTCTTTCGTTCTTGCTGTTTAATTGGGAAAAGTTTAAAGCGCGTCGAGGTGTCTTGTCTTTTTTATGTTATCTGACTAAAAACTATTAATACTTTGAACTATTATTATTACAGTATTTATTTAAAAAACGTAGAGTGCCTTAAAAACAATTATCACAACACTGGTAAAACAGGCTTATACTGATTTTCTCGTCCTCCGAATTATACTTATCAACCCTGTTTTTATAATCATTATCATTCAAAAAATGAATAAATTAAAAACAGAATTAGAATAGAATTCTATTTTAAATAAGACAGGAATATTTTTTTCTACAACAACAGTAGTGTTTACAACAGCAAAACCACCATACCCTGTAAACTCAACAACAACAACAACAATAATAATAATAATAATAATAATAATAATATCATTCCAGAGTAATTAAGAGGTGCAAAAAATGTCTTTAACATTTAAACTTAAAATGGTCTTTTCTGTTCTGTTTCTTTTTCAAACCTGCGTCATGGCATTTGCTGCTGTATCAATACAGAAGCATCCATTTCGATACACATATCAGCAAGGAGCACAGCCCTATTAAAAGCCGTGTTCCATGTGCCCCTTTTATACTTTGAGCACCTGCCCCTCCAAAGGTCTCTGCACGGCCCTGGACAGCATACCTGCAAAACAACATACTTGCAAAAAATAGCATCAAGGTATGTCACAGTCCAGCACAGAAAATTCTTCACCTCATCTCTATAGCTGTGTGAGTTCGTTTTGTAATCAGCTTGAAAGCCTAGTAGGCTACAAAGTAAGAGAGTATCATGACAGATAGGTTTCAAATAAGAAACAAAGTCAGATTGTGGGGGAAAAAAAATAAAGTTGCAACTGTAGGCCAGAATAAAACGTTACACATAAAACACAAGTAGTAATTACGAGAAACTTTGTCTCCCTCTTGTATGTAAAGCGCTTTGAGTGCCTTGAAAAGCGCTATATAAATGTAATGAATTATTATTATTATTATTATTATTAAATGCAGATGCTAATCAACCAAACCTTGATCCGACGCCACGACTCTTTCATTTAACAATAGGCCCGGGTAGCTCCGCCCACAATGACATCTCACTGGACAGAAGTACCGCTGCTTATGTATATTAATCATCACGGACGAGGAGGGCGTGAACTGTACTGACTGTGTTTTTGTGAGCGTGCCAGTATAAACAGTCAAGTTGCTTGTCGCTGGAATCTAGTATCGTTTCATAGCCTATTGTTTTCTTTAAAAAAAAAAAAAAGAATAGTTCTTATTTTACTGTGAGACGTAAACAAGTTGGTGCACTTTTTTGATTGCCAAAATTAAAGCAAGTTAGATCTTATTTGTTAGATATTTTGTATGGTAGTCTGCTGTCCTTAAATCAGGTCCTTAAAGTCTCATTTTTATCAGCTCAACTTATCAGCATTCATTTTCATTCACTTTTATTATATAGAAAACAGCTGCCCAGTATCTTAAGTGGAGACAGGTCTTGAACAACATCAACTAGTCAAATGACTAAACTAAACTAGGCTACTTCATCTACTGCTGGCTAAACTGCAGCTTAACCTTCATGTTTCAGTCTGCTGGATAGCCTACAACTCTTCTGGTGTGATGTAACCTATCTTAGGTGCTAAGTTTTATTAAATAACATATCCAAAAATTTGACTTGTGATACAGTCTTCCGTGATGTACACCATGTTCGTTGATTTAGGCCAGAGGAGAACTGATCCCCTGACTGAGCCTGGTTTCTCCCAAGGGTTTCTTTCCTCCATTTCAGTCACCTGATGGAGTTTGGGTTCCCAAGGTGCCACCATCACCTAGACATTATTAATATCAATATAATTGATATAATCAGTTTGATGGCACTGACCATATCAGAACAAAACTTCAACTGAATTGAGCTGAATAATGAATAATGAGCTGCTGTATAGCTGAATTGAATATGATCATAATGAACAAATTCTGCAACATCAACAATGTTGCTGGAAGTTAGTGAAATTCAGTTAGTTATTGGCCTGAGGAAGAGAAAAATGTTCGTTTTTGGGTGAATTATTCCTTTAAGATTCCTGTCTTTGTTAGTTTATCAGTTTATCTGTTGTTTAAGATGCTCTGCAATAACAATTTCCACCTCAATCACTTTTCCTTAATAATTTTAGTATCATTTTTATATGTATATTTAAAAAATGTTTTTATTACATTTTTGTGCTCCTTGTGTTGATATTACAGTAAAAGGCTTTTAATGTTATGGTGTTAAATGTTAATTAAAAATTATTTATTGAATTGGATTGATTTTATACGGTTACACATGGGGCCCTATTATTTAAAATGATTTGTCAGTGAGGTAAATGAAAGTGAATGTAGAACTGTCATGAACTGTTCATTTTCTGTCTCTCTTGTAAGAATGCAAAGAGCGAGGGGAGGAGAGATTCCATCACATCCATTCATGTTGAATCAGACAACACATCCCCTTTTTCCCTTTACTCACTTCACTGGACATGTTTTCTGGTTTACCTGCATATTTTTCTATGGCTCAGTAAACATACTGTGTTTTTTTCAGTAGTCAAATCTGGCACATATAAATACGTCTGCTTTTACTTTCTTTTGACAGAAAAAGGAGCAGCTGAGCTAGAAAGAGTAAGTTAGCCATTTCTTATGGTTTCCTTCTTTTTTCAGCAGTTAAACCAAATGTATAAGTTACATTCTGTCTTTTTGAAATTTGACAAGGGTTGGTGAAAATTTGTAGAATATTTTTTAGAACTTTTTTAAAATGTCCTCTTTTGAAATGTTTGTCTACCACTCGGATGCTGCTCTGTTTATTCTATTTTGTGTACATTGGTAAATAGTCATAGTCAGTTATTTTTGTAAATTACTTCACAAACCTGAACACAAAATCATGTCACACTATTATGATTGTATGCACATGAATTATGGGTGAAATATGAAAACCATATATTAGTCACAACAGAAAGTAAATCACCTGCAAGTATAAAGAATATGAAAGAAATTGTTTTATTTTAAGAATATACAAAGAGACACTGGTTGCATGAAATATGGAATGATTATAAAAATAATTTTCACTTTTTTGTTTGTAGGATTACAATAAAATTTTCTTTGTAATTCTGTAGCATTTTTTGATGCTGGAATTTAAAATTATTTGGAAAAAACGTTAATTAAGTTGTTAATTAATTTGGAAATTTGAGAATAGATAAATAGATTACAGTTACTTCTTTTGTGGTTATTATCTTTGTTGTACATTCATATACATTCACTGTCCTCACAAGCCTAAAAAAAAAGCAAGCCAAAAAAAAAAAAAGCAGTGTAACCGGTTTATAGGCATCATTGCAACTATAAATCAGAGTAATGGTATTATTATTATTATTATTATTATTTTTTTGTATTATTATTTTTGAACTATGACGAATTAAAGTATGCATCAAATATTTGGGTCAGCTAGTGGAAACCGTTTTGAACACATTGCAAAAGATTTCTGGGTCTAACTAAGTCCAATTACTTCAACCTACATAAAACATGCTCCATCAACTGTATTTCCTCAAATGTTGATCAACACTGAACTTGCCAAACAGGGTGTTAGACAGTTTCATTCTAACAACAGGTGACTGCAATGCATGCATGCTTTTGAATTAGCATAAAATTAATATGCATTAAATTAGAATTTCATATACAGTAGCAAATGACAATTCTACACTGTAAAAAATGATACAGTAAAAACCTGTTAAATGGTTAACGGAAAGTTCCTGTAAAATTTACAGGGAAAAACCGTAAACTGACGTTCCCAGAATTCACTGCATTGCATTTCAAATTCTGTTTGAATTTGATGTTTTTTCTTTGAAATAACTATGTTTCTTCTTAGTTTTTTTCTTATCAGTTATGTTTATTAGGGTTGTATGTTACATCTAATGTTGTTAAATTAATGTTTATAGCATATTTCAGTTTAATGAGTCTCACCATGATGGTGTTTAGTGCTTGTGTGAATGACACTGTGCACCTTCTATATATGCTATTATTTAAAAGCTGCTTGTGAGGGGCTTTGGTTCATCATGTGACTTTCTCATCACCACCTGCATTTTATGGTTATCAGTGTATTTCAAAGGTACAAAACAGATTTCAGTACTTTAATAGGTTGGTATATTAACATTATCAGTTAAAGAAATTACGGTATTTAACTGTAAATTTAAGTTAAAACCGTAAAACCTACATTGTTACCGTATTTTTTACGGTAGAATTCCGGCAACCACAGCTGCCAGTTTTTTACAGTAAATTTTACGGAATTTTTTTTACAGTGTAGCATCAGTGAACCCTTAACACTTTTGTCATCTTTCCATGTCAGTAAGATCAAATCATTATGGCGACTGTAATTGTGCAGCAGCCTCACGGCAAGGCTGGTATGGAAGCTTGGAATTCAGGAATATGTGACTGTTGCGAGGACTTGAATTCTTGTAAGTATACCTAAAGGCCTTATAATAAATATTACAGGTCCATTTTTACTGTTCATTAGAATTACATGCAAATAATATCACATTATGTGCATTTTTTGGTCCCCAGGCTGCTATGCGTACTGGTGCTTTCCTTGCTTTACCTGCTCCACCACTGGGGAGTTTGGGGAGAGCACCTGTCTGCCTCTGTTGGACATAATGGGCCCAGCTCTCATGGCTGCGTTTGGAATTGGAGTATGTGTGCCGCCTGTGGGTCTGGCAATGCGGGTGGCAGTTCGCTACAAATATCATATTGGGGTGAGTTTTTCCTGTCACTCTACCGATAAAAGAAAGAGGGCCACAAAGCAATCATTTGTTTGTATGTGTTGCAACAGGGCAGTCTCTGTGAAGACATCATGGTGTCTTGCTGTTGTATCTGGTGTTCGTGGTGTCAGATGAGTCGAGAAATCAAAGCACGCAAAAAAAGCATCAGAATAGTGCAAAGAAATCCCATGATTCAACCAGTTCCAATGGCAATCAACCCCCAAGTTGTCGCTATGCAGCAGCCGACAGCGATCGGTGGCGCACCAGCAGGAGTTGGTCCTGCAGTGCAGATGGCACCAATTAAGACAGTTGCTATGTAGAAGTTCACCGCAGGTCTGTCACATGTATCTTGCTTAAATAATGTCATAAGGGATTATAGCTACCCAGTTTAATCAAAAATCAGTGATTTTGTGTGAATGGCTCAGGTGCATTTGGAAAATATGTTTTTTAAATATTGTTTTTCTTGTTTGGTTTAGGTAATCAAACTTATTCAAATGATTTTTTTTAATAAAAACTGAGTAAATTATAATTAATATAGAAGTCCTGTTTTCTTTGAAAGTATTTTAAAGTGATTTTGTCTGATAACTTTGAGTCTTAAATAGCAGAAGTGAGCACAACATTGAAAAAACTGATGAACTGTTTACAGGAATAAATAGATAAATAGAGATCTATGTGGCTTGCACGTTTACAGTATGCAGTGTGCTTCAAAAATGGAAATAGGATGAGGTTTGTCAAAAACAAAAGAATTTAATTGTAACTGAAGTAGGTAGCCGAATGTAGTATATAGAAAAATTACTTTAAAATTACTTTAAATGTGTTTAAGATTCAACATTTAATAACATCATAGCACAGTTAATTTTGCATGTCATGGTGGACAGGAAGACTTTAGCATAAGAATTGTTTTAGAATAAAATTATTTTGCCAAATAGAAGAATTATGTTCAATTATGTTCTCTTTCTTCAGAGTATACAATGCTCATTAAATGTTAATTAAAAATGATTTATTGTTCTTGGATTAGGCTTATACCATTATGCTTTGGGCACTATCGTTTAATATCATTTGTCAGGTAAATATGGAACAGTCTCTTGACAAATCAGACAATTTTGACCTTTTACTCTACTCAGACATGTATGACTTGCTTTGTTTTCTTTGAAATCGCACACGTATAAATACGCCCACTTTTACTTTCCTATGACAGAAAAAGGAGCTCTAGAAAGAGTAAGTAAGCCATTTCTAAACTTCTCTCATTTTTTTCAGCAGTTAAAACAAATGTATAATTACACTCTGTGTCTTCCTTTTTAAAATGTGATGAGGTAACATGTCAAAATAGGTAGAGAACAAATATTTGTACAATTTTTAATATTTCATCTTTTTAAATGCTTGTCTACTACTTGAATACTAAATGCTATATTTATTCCATTTGCGTACATTGGTAATCATATATTAGTCACATCAGACAGTAAATATGGAATATTTATAAATTAATAATTTTCATTTAGTTTTGTTTTGTAAGGTTAAAATAAAGTTCTCTTTATAATCGTGTTTCAATTCCATATTATTTTGAAAAAAAAAATCATCTTTGAATGAAAGGTTTAGTGATTAAACTCTGATCACTACTCAGAATAACTGAGAAGTTACTAATAAGCACATTTTAAAATAAACAAAAAATCTCGCCAGTTTTTTTTTAATTTTCAGTTTTGTTGTGTTTATGATCTTTGTTCTACATTCATGTACATTCGTTGTCCTCATAAGCTGTAAAGACAAAAAAAAAAAAAAACAACCGGTTTAGGCATTATTGGCAGCTGTATACATCAGAGGTAAGGTATACATATTGTATTGCATAGGTATATATATTGGTTTTAAACTGAAACTAAAATAATTTGGTCAGCGAATGGAAAAATATTGCCAACAAAGATTTTTGGATTGAATTTGACATTTCTTACAGTAGATTGCTCCAGACAATGAATTAACTTACACAAAACATTTGATTCCAGCATACAAGTTTTTGATTTTTTTTAACTATCACAAGTGCAGAGTGTCTATTACATGAGCGTGAATAAAAAAAACTTGTCAAACATGGTCAGCTAAACAAACAGCTTCATTCTGAAGAATATGGTAAAAGGTGACATGAATGGAAAAGGTGACTAACACATACAAAATAATTTCAGATAGTTCCCAGCATTTACTGCTTTATGAAAAAAAGACTTAAATTAAAAGATTATAATTTAGATCATTTTGGCATTACTCAAATCAATAGACTGTCTGTAACTCATTAGATTATACAAAATATAACTCTTACATTCTTTACATTCTAAGCTTTCGTAGGAAAACTCGGTTTGAGTTGAGTCTCAAATTGCTCGTAATATATATATATATATATATATATATATATATATTAATTTAGTTCATAGTGCCAATTTTCAGTAAACATGTATTTGCGTTCAAATTAAGAGGGTAGTTTAAAATAAAATATAACTCTAGGATGAATTAAAAAACTTTCCTTTCTTTGTCATCCCTCCATATTAGTAAAGTCAAATCACAATGACGACTGTAATTGTGCAGACCCCTATGAAGAGTGGCTGGAATTCAGGAATATGTGACTGTTGCCAGGACTTGAATTCTTGTAAGTATACTGAAAGGCCTTATAATAAATATTACAGTTCCATTTTTATAGTTCATTAAAAATGATGCAAATAATATCACATTGTGTGCAATTTTTGGTCCTCAGGCTGCTATGGGTTCTGGTGCTTTCCTTGCTTTACCTGCTCCACCACTGGGGAGTTTGGGGAGAGTACCTGTCTGCCTCTGCTGGACATATTCGGCCCAGGTCTCATGGCAGCTTTCGGGGTTCCAGTATGTGTGCCACCTGTGTCTCTGGGAATGAGGGTGGCAGTTCGCTACAAATATGATATTGGGGTGAGTCTTCCTTTCCTTCTACCAATGAAAGAGGAAATCAAAGAAGGCCACAAAACAATCATTTGTTTGTATGTGTTGCAACAGGGCAGTATCTGTGAGGACATCATGGTGACTTGCTGTTGTATCTGGTGTTCATGGTGTCAGATGAGTCGAGAAATCAAAGCACGGAAACAAACCGTCACTGTACTAACCACACATCCCGTGATTCAACCAGTTCCAGTGGCAACCACCACACAAGTTATCACTACACAGCAGTCGGCTGGAGTGGCACCGGTAGCATTTGCTCCTGCAGTCCAGATGGCACCAATTCCGTCTGTCACAACAATTGTTAAATAGGACTGTTACTTGCATTTCCCTTAAATACTGATGCCATACATAAATATAAAGACACAATATATATAGACTATAGTAATTGATGCATAGGGTAATATCTAACCTGCTTAAATTTAATTTTGTGAATGGCCTGGATGTATTTGGAACGTGCCTGTGTCTTTATATTGTTGATTCCTTTGATTCAATATTTTAAAGTGATCTTGTCTGTGAATAACTCGCAGAAGCGAGCACAACATATATCTGAGGAAAACTGAGAAACTGTTTACAGGAAGAAATAGATGCAATGTGCTTCAAAATGGAAATAGAATGAGATTTGTTGAAAATTAAAGCATTTAATTGTAAGTGAAGTTGTATAAACGGCTGACTTTGAATTTTAAATGTGTTTGTGTATGCAATTCAACATTTGAACAGCACAGTTCATGTTGAATATCATGCTGGACCGGAAAAATTGGGGCTGAGAAATGTTTCACAAGAAAACAAAAGAGGAATTATGGTAAATAGGGAAGCTAATCTCTCTCCCTTCAGAGACTGTGTGGAAGTTTTTTCGTTTACGTAGCAACATTTGACTGAAACTAGAAGACTCAACTGAGGTATGTGACCTGACAAACTATTTATACATTGACATTTAACTTGCATAGTTTTAATTTATACAATTTATACATTTACTTAAAAGAAATATGCATAAGAGAACTTAGTCTTTATATTTTAGTCCATTTTTAAATGTTGTGTAAAGGTTTCTTGTATCAGAAAGGCATTTAAAGAAATTTTCATGCTGATTATTTTTGTTATTTTGAGAGAGAGAGAAAAAAAGAGGAATGTGTGGATACATTTCCCTCATTTTCCTTTGGACATCCCTCCTTCTCTCTTTACCCTGTGGTTATAATGGCGAAAAGATCCTGGTTTTTCCCGTTGATGGCAGTGACTGGGTGAACATGGAGGTACTGATTTGAATACACAGGGACAGTAGTTTAAAAAAATTTCAGCAAAGTTCACTATTGCTGGTGTGGAAGTCTGTTTTCACCTCAAAGTAAAAACAAAAAGGTAACTTAAAGGAATACTTCACCCAAAAATGGAAGTTTGTTGAAACTTTACTTACCCTCAGGCCATCCAAGATGTAGATGAATTTTCAATTTTGAACTATTCCTTCAAGATAAAGTTATATTGTGAGATATAAAGTTGCAATAATTAAAAGTAAGGTCACAATCAACTACAAAATTTCAAGTCACAATTGTGAGATGTAAAGTCACAACTGCCTTTGTGTTTTTTCAATAGAAAATTACAATAAAAACGGTGAGGTGAAAACTAGCTCCTCTGAAGATATAGCAATTCAGTTTGCTTTAAAAAATGCTTGCAAAACACAGAAAAGCATTTCTTGCTATGATTAAACCAAAGTGCACTGTATTACTGTCCCCTAGGTGCTGGTGAAGAAGCTGCACTCTCATGGACATGAGCTGAGTGTGATACGCCTGACGGACAGCTGGTTCATCCAGGAGAGGTCACCTTACTACACCTCCATTACGGTGAAACTTAAAAAGAAATACATAGGCTTGGACCTGTTTGAGACCGCAGTACAACGGATTCTTGAGGCCCGCAGGAAGGGCCCGGTGATGGGAGTGCTGGCCCAGATGTCAGAATTTATTGACATCATAAAGGTGGCTCACACTGCAAACTGTGCAATGCTCTCCACCATTCTGGAGAACAAAGATCTGATGACACAAATAAAGATGGCGAATTATGACTTGATGCTCACTGACCCTGCCATGCCAGGTGGGGTCATCCTGGCACATTATCTCCAACTTCCAATGGTCTATAACGTCCGCTGGATGAGTTTCGGAGAAGGCCACTTCTCCATCGCACCTTCTCCCATATCCTACGTGCCTGTGCCCGGCTCAGGCCTGACGGACCGAATGGGTTTGTTAGAAAGAACCCGTAATCTTCTACATTATGGGTTGAACCTCATTCAAGAGCACTGGCTGGTGATTCCCATGTATTCCAGATTGTTGCTCAACTACTTCCCTCCTGGTGCCGATCTCCTCGCCATGCAACGTTCGGCAGAGCTGTGGCTTGTCCGCGTAGACTTTGTGTTTGAGTTCCCACGACCCTCCATGCCAAACCTCATCTACATTGGCGGTTTCCAGTGTCGTCCGGCCAAGCCTCTCCCTGCCGAGCTGGAGGAGTTCATGCAGAGCTCAGGAGACCATGGGGTGGTCGTGATGTCTCTGGGAACTCTGATTGCAGGATTGCCCCGAGAGGTCATGGAGGCCATTGCCACAGCTTTCGCCCGCATGCCGCAGAAGGTGATCTGGAGATTTATTGGCAAGAAACCTTCATCATTGGGCAATAACACCCTACTGCTTCATTGGATACCTCAGAATGACTTGCTGGGCCATCCGAAGACACGTGCTTTCGTGGCTCATGGGGGCACCAATGGTCTATATGAAGCCATCTATCATGGGGTGCCAGTTCTGGGTCTCCCTTTGCTATTTGACCAGCTAGATAACGTTGTTCGTCTTCAGGCAAGAGGGGCAGCACGGATGCTGGATGCAGCTACTTGCACCACAGAAGAGTTCCTTGAAGCTTTGAGAGATATCTTAGAGAACCCAATGTATCGTCAAAACGTGCAGAAGCTCTCCAGTTTACATCGAGACCGGCCTCTGCATCCTCTCGACAAAGCAGTGTACTGGATCGAGTTTGTCCTGCGCAATAAAGGGGCACCCCATCTGCGTGCTGAGGCTTACAACATGTCCACATACTCCTACTACTGTCTAGATGTGGCTGCACTGGTTCTCCTTATACTTCTGATGATTCTGGGAGGTGTCTACACAATATGGATTCGAAGACGGAAAAGAGAGACAAACAAGACAGTTAGAGACGGCAACAAAAAAGCTGTAAAGGAAGGCAGTAAGAGGCTGAAAGCGACTATTAATGCTCTGAAAGACAGCAATAATATTCCCATTCCAAAAGTAAGAGCAAGCAAAAGAACTTAGTGAATAGGCAAGGAATCCATATTTCATTCTTCTTTGATATTTTTCTCAATTTTTCTTTTATTGTTTTTACTTCAGTATCCTTCCCCTTATTGTTAACTAAAGCTAAAAGTATTAAAATGGTTTTCTGTAATTGAAATAAAGCAGAAATAAAATATAAATATTAGATGAAAAGCTTAGAAATGTTGCCTTGGAAACTAACTGAAATAAATAAAGTACTACTAAACTAAAAGTTAATTAAAACTATATAGAAATATTAAAAACGGATAAAAGCACATAGCAAAATGACTAAAGCTTAAATTAAAATATCGAATAAAAGCTAATTCAAAGTATTAATAAATATTATAGTATATAAATAATATTATTATAACAACATTGCCATTCAATGATTTCTTTTTCATGTGTTTTTCAGTTGGCTTTTCAATTTTGATAGGACAGTTGACAAGTGACAGGAAAGTAGAGTGATAGAGAGAGAAAAGAACAGAAATGGGACATGACCCAGGTTAGACTTGAACCCACGTCTTCATGAGCACAATGGCTCTTCGTGTCAAATAACTGCACTATCCCTATCTCACTGACATGGTAATACTTCCTCTTTGTTTGTTTGTTTGTTTCTTTCTTTGCCTTTAATTCTCTCCCCCCATTTCCTGCACTCTTGCAATTCCCTGCCAACTAAACTGTATGTTGGTGATTAGGTGCTGATCCCTTCCTGGAATCCTTGAAGTAATCCCCTTTTTTGCACAAAATGCATTTAAGGGCATCTGCAAAAAGAAAGAAAGAAAGAAAGAAAGAAAGAAAATGAGTCACCAGTGACAAACAGCTGCTGGTCAATATTCTGGCATGATGTAATTCTTTGCAAGCTGTGAATAGTTTAACCCACCCAGGTTGTATAAGCTGGGGATAGTCAGTCTTTTCAGGATGTGACATGAAGTTCCAAAGTGTTGTGTTGAAAGCTTACAGAGCATCTAATCATTTGTAGCTCCAGCAATGAAACAATTTGATTGTAACCATCCACATTTTCGTTGTGTAAAACATGGTTAATTAACAATGAAATGCGTAACAAATGCTCAAAATAAAGTTCTTATCGTAAAACAGCAGGTTTCATTTTATCACGCATTTATATTTTTGCGGCAGATCACCAGCAGATGGCGTAATGGATATATTCAAAGTATTGCTCGGAATCGTTCTGAAATCCAAAATCAGATTATAGCCTATATTATTTTACATCAGCCTGATGCTTTTTATAAACCATACATCAAAATGCCATGGTTTCATTAAAGCAAAAATGATCTGAAAGTAAGATGATCACAACCTGACCAAAATGCTGCGTGTCACAACACTTTCTCTGTACCAGCCAGAGGAGGACATCCTTTTCTCCAGATATGAGACAGGAGATGGCTGGAAGCACATGCAGGGACAGAATGATAAAAAGAAGACAGGCAAGGATGAGAGAGCTCTAACTGATTGAGGGGACATTAGCTAGGGCTGTATTCGCTAATGTATGCTTCTAAT
>JAFVLL020040090.1:0-17015 GCA_021397915.2 Tor tambroides | reverse complement strand
CTGTGTTTGGAGTTATTTCTGTTGGCAAAATAGAGCAAAAACTGCCAATATGGTATCTAAAACGTACATCTCTTGATATTAACTTATTGTTTATTGAACTGTTGTATAAAATCAATATCACATTTGTAACCTGATTTTTAAGAAAAAACGTCACTCTTCGTGTGATATTGATTATATGAATGGATATAAATATATACATTTTCTGCCCCCTTATCTTGAATTATGTGATTATTCTTAATGCATATTAATAGACTGAATCATGCAGTGAAAGAACGCAGTCTAAATGCGCACACGCACTAGTTAGTTTAACTTCCCCAAGAAATTATTGAGTGAAATTATTGAGAATTTGAGGAACAAAGAGAGACTCAGATGAGCTCATATAACATGCTGTTTATTTTTTATAACTCAGAGGTGTCAAACTTATTTTAGGATGGAGGTCAAATGCACTGACAGTTACAGTACAGTTGCAGTACTTTACAAATGCAAGCTTTTCTGAAGATCTAGAATTTTATTAAAAATTGCAACTATACCAGTTTACTGGCAGATTAAAAGTGATAATGTCAACTGATATAAAATGTAATGTTTTTGAGTTATAGGACTTAATAACACAGCTTTGTCATAATTATTCAACCCATATTCAACATTGCTATTTTTTGAGTCACTTATTTTCATGGTAGGGAACAAAATTGCCTTAAAACACAATTAAGCCTTTAGAAACTATTTTAAAAACAGAATTAGCTTGAGCTGCTAGCCATACATAAACTTAGCTCATGCATGTGCTGAAGTTGAGTAGCAAATATGGCAAAGTCAACAGAGCTTTCACAAAAGCTATAGAGAAGAAATAGTTTTATTACATTAGAAAGTCTAAGGCTATATGAAGATTTCCAAGACGTTAAAAGTTCCTAGAGATACAGCTAGCAGCCTTATTCCTTAGTTTAAAATGTGCTGTACCAGAAGACCTTTGAGGGTGTTGAACAAAAAAGCACAATATCATAAACTTTGTAATCAGAGCAACTGAGGAAAACTTGCAATGTACCAGCCAAAGACTTGAAAGATGACCCGACGAAAGGAGGAAAATACATTTTAGTGCAGAGTATAAGAAGAACACTAGACACTTATGGCCTTCATGTTGAGGCGTCTTGACAAATACCACTTTTGACAAAGAAGAACAAAAAGGCCGACTTGAATATGCTAAAATTCATTTGGGTAGACCTGTAAACGATGACTACCATCATCTTCAGCTATGCCTTAGAAAGATTTGGCCGGGTAGAGAAAGGAAAAACCAAGCCTACCTCCTACACCATGAACTGCAGGGGTCCCAAGATACATCACCTGCGTCAGAAACTTCGCACCCTCAAGAAACAGTACAGGAAAGCTACTGATGAGCAGAAGCGACCATTAGCAGAGCTGCAAAATATCCTGCAGAAGAAGCTGATGATCCTACGCAGAGCAGAGTGGCACTGGAGACGGGGGAGAGAGAGAGCCAGGAAGCGAGCGGCCTTCATCGCCAGTCCCTTCGGCTTCACAAAACAACTGCTCGGGGACAAGCGCAGCGGTCGGCTTGAGTGCTCAATAGAGGAAGTGAATCACTTCCTCCAGGACACAGTAAGAGATTCCCTGAGAGAGCAAGAGCTGGAGCCCAACAAAGCTCTCATCAGCCCCCCCCCCCCACAACAGAGTTCAACTTGAGGGGGCCAAGTCTGAAGGAGGTTGAGGAGATCATCAAGGTAGCTCGCTCGGCATCTACTCCAGGCCCCAGTGGCTTACCTTATTTGGTCTATAAGCGCTGCCCAGAGCTTCTCCGGCACCTGTGGAAGATCTTGAAGGTGATTTGGCGAAGAGGAAGAGTCGCTGACCAGTGGAGGTGTGCTGAGGGAGTGTGGATTCTCAAAGAGAAGAACTCAAAAACATCAACCAGTTTCGAACCATCTCACTATTGACTGTTGAAGGGAAGGTGTTTTTCAGCATCGTCTCACGAAGACTGACAGAGTTCCTCCTCAAGAACAACTACATCAATCCCTCAGTGCAGAAGGGGGAGATTCCTGGAGCTCCCGGCTGCTTGGAACATACTGGTGTGGTTACACAACTCATCAGAGAGGCCCATGAGAACAGAGGCGACCTAGTTGTCTTGTGGTTGGACCTGGCAAATGCCTATGGGTCCATACCGCACAAGCTGGTCGAGCTCGCTCTACACCTCCATCACGTTCCCAGTAAGATTAAGGACCTGATCCTGGATTACTACAATACTTTCAGGATGCGGGTCACTTCTGGGTCAGAAACATCAGACTGGCATCGCATTGGGAAAGAAATAATAACAGGCTGTACCATCTCTGTTATTTTTTTTGCTCTTGCCATGAACATGGTGGTTAAGTCAGCCGAGGTGGAATGCAGAGGGCCCTTAACCAAGTCAGGCGTACGTCAGCCCCCTATAAGAGCCTATATGGATGACCTTACCATCACAACGACATCGGTCCCAGGGAGCAGGTGGATCCTACAAGGACTTGAGAGACTCATCACCTGGGCAAGGATGAGTTTTAAGCCCTCCAATTCAAGGTCCATGGTGCTGAAGAAGGGAAAAGTGGTTGACAAGTTCCGTTTTTCCATCTCAGGAACTGTCATCCCAACCATCACGGAGCAACCTGTCAAGAGTTTGGGGAAGCTCTTTGACTCCAGCCTGAAAGACTCTGCCGCCATCCAGAAGTCCGACAAAGAACTTGGAGCTTGGCTCACCAAGGTTGACAAGTCCGGTCTGCCTGGCAGATTTAAAGCCTGGATCTACCAGCATTCCATCCTGCCCCGAGTCTTGTGGCCCCTGCTGGTCTATACAGTCCCAATGACAACAATTGAGTCCCTAGAAAGGAAGATCAGTGGCTTTCTTCGGAAGTGGCTGGGCCTTCCACGCAGTCTTACCAGCGCTGCACTGTATGGGACGAGTAACATCCTGCAGCTGCCCTTCAGTGGCCTCACGGAAGAATTCAGGGTGGTACACGCCAGAGAAGCCCTACAGTACAGGGACTCCAGGGACTGCAAAGTGTCATCAGCTGGCATTGAGATGAGGACAGGAAGGAAATGGAAGGCTGGAAAAGCAGTGGAGGTGGCAGAGTCACGCCTGAGACAAAAGACACTGGTGGGCACCGTGGCGACAGGCAGAGTGGCCTTGGGCTACTTCCCAAAGACCCTGGTTAGCCAGGCCCACGGCAAGGAAAGACACCATCTACTCCAGGAAGAGGTCTGAGCAGGCGTGGAGGAAGAGCGAGTGAGCAGGGCGGTGGGACTCCTGCAGCAGGAAGCGTGGACTAGGTGGGAGAGTACACTGCAGCGCAGGATCACCTGGGCAAACATCTTGCAGGCAGATTTCCATCGGGTCCGTTTCCTGGTACAAGCTGTCTACGATGCCCTGCCAAGCCCAGCGAACCTCCATGTCTGGGGGAAGAGCGAGACACCTTCCTGCCTTCTTTGCTCTGAAGAGGCTCTTTAGAACATCTCCTCAGTAGCTGCCCAAAGGCTCTGGCTGATGGTCGCTATCGTTGGCGCCATGACCAGGTGCTTAAGGCAGTTGCTGAGAGCTTAGCCTCAGCCATCGGCACCAGCAAGTACCATCATGCTCCAAAGAAGGCAGTCCCCTTCCTCAAAGCTGAAGAGAAACCCCGGGCACGCCCACAATTAACAACAGGCCTCCTCCACAAAGCCTCGGACTGGCAGCTGCAGGTCGATCTGGGAAAACAGCTGAGGTTCTCTCAGCACATTACAAGAAGTCTCTGCCCAGACATGATAGTTACCTCCGAGGTTTCAAAACAGCTGATCATGCTGGAACTTACGGTGCCCTGGGGAAGAACGTATTGAGGAAGCAAATGAGAGGAAACGCGCTAAGTACCAGGAACTGGTGGAGGAGTGCAGGGAGAGAGGCTGGATAACCTTCTATGAGCCTGTAGAAGTCAGCTGTAGAGGCTTTGCAGGACGTTCACTTTGCAAAGTCCTCAGTCGTTTGGGCGTTACAGGGGTGGCCAAGAAGAGGACCATTCAATCCGCGAGTGAAGCCGCAGAGAAGGCCACAAGGTGGCTTTGGATTAAGAGGGCTGATCCGTGGGCTGCTACTGGGACACAAGTCGGGGCTTGATCAACCCCGGCTGGGTCGCCTGGGCGAGGGTGTATGATGCTGCGAGACCTGAAACACCAATGATCCCAGGATACATCACTGAGGATGCATCCCAGTGCATCCATGAGATGTTTCTTGCATAGTGGAATTCTGGAAGAATGTTTCACTGTATGCAGTGATGTCACCATACTGGAACCTTTTGGACCCATGGATCAGCGGTATGTTTGGTGCAAAGCAGGCAAAGCTTATAAGCAGAAGAACACCATCTTCATCATCAAACTTGGAGGTGGATCAGTCCTGTTATGAGGTTGTTTTACTGTAGCAGGAAGTGGAAATCATGACTGTATGAAGGATATCATGGATTCTTTGAAGTATCAGGCCATTTTGACAAGAATTATGATGTCTTTGGTGCAAAGACCGAAGCTGATGATCAATGGACGTTCCTGCAAGACAGTCATCCTAAAGTACACATCCAAATCTATTTATGATTGGTTCAGAGATCAGTCATAGAATGTACTTGAGTGGCCTGTCCAGTCTCCATATTTAATTTTTATTGAAAATATTTGGTTGAATTTGAAGAAAGCAGTGGCAATGTGAAAACCAGAGATTATCAGTGATCTGGAAACTTTTTTGGGCGAGGAATGGGCCAAGATTGCAGTAGAGAGGAGACAGGAGCTTCTAATCACTTACAGACAGTGTTTATTGGTGGTTTTAAAGAATAAACGATTCTGCACAAAATTTGACTTTTGGGGGTTGAATAATTTTGAACGTATTTAGAGCCAATTTGAATTTTATCATGATTCATGAACTTTACATTCTCAGAATCACTCGTGTATTAATGAACTTTCTCAAATAGTTTACTGATGCCTTTATTGAATTGTTTTCATAAAATTTTGTTCTCCACAGCAAAATGTCTTGCAGGTCAAGGAGGTTGAATAATTTTGATTGCAACTGTACATTAATATTAACTTTATGAAATCTAGTGTTAATTTTATCAGCTATTAAATTTAGCTTTAGTCCTGTGTCAAATATCCTTTATGGTTTCTAATCATATTTAGTCAACCTGTCCTGTTTTTTTCTTTTAGTCAGGCTTTAGTTAACTATAAGTCTGGGGATTTTAGTTTTAGTCAATTAAGATTTATGAGTAGTTAAACACAGTGGTTAAACTTATAATCACAATTATTTTTTGCTCAAAATTGCAGTCCTGTTTATTGATCATGATTGTTGTCAATTGAGATTTATTTTTACATCAAAATTATTTCACTTCCACCTATAAGCACAAATCAAGAGAACTTCAACTCATATGCAGGATTTATTTCACTCATGTACTCATCTAGTTTCCCGATTTATTATATTACCATTTAAAGAAATATGCTTACTCACTCACATTGATCATAAAGACCACTGTTTGTTCACTTTGATTGTATTTCATTTTCATTTGTGTATTTTTTGTGTTTTTCATAAATGCCTAATCATAATCATAGGCCTATAGAATGCTGCATAAACTTTTTATCCAAACTTATAAGGAAAAGTTGGCAAATAACAAATCAGTGTTCCAGGTTTTTCCATTGAATCTCATTGCACTGGTTCTGCCAGTATTGTTCACTCAGTCAACTTGAGCAATGACATACATCCACGTCCATGTCCAAGATGGAGTGGAATAAAAATTTGAAGCTGAATGTTGTCCTGGAATATGCCAATAGTATACATTTTACATGTCCCACACCAATTTCAGGTCTTAGAGTGTCTAGTAATGAACTGATGACATTAATCTGTTCTTTCAAAGCAGTTTCACTCTCAACAAACAACAGTGAGTTGAAACAGTCAGTAATACAATAAAATTACAAACAAAAGGACAAATACAATAAAGTTAGATACAAACAAAATAAACAATTTACTCTACTAAAAATAATACTTTTCTGTACAGAAATATAATAATTAAATGTAAAAATAAATAACTGCATAGTCTTCACCGTATGAATTAAATTGTAATTGAATAAAGTTAAAGTTATTCAGTGAAAAGTAGTGAGTGATTCTCTCATTTTCTTTTGTTGATTTAGATTAAATAACAGAGACAGCAGGTTTATTAGGCTGCTGTCACTTTAAGACTGAATGCACAGATCTAATATACTGACAAGCATTTGATTTGATTACCAACTGTTTATGTTTACCTAATACATAACTGACTGCATTTAAGAGAAAACTCACCAAGACTGACATTTTGACATTTCAATGTTTTTGCAAATCCTGAGCAGTAGCCTATTATAAAGGAAACCAGTCAATTTAACTCAACGGGAATTATTCATTATTTTATAGGAAATTTGGACAGAATCACTGTTTTATAGCTGATCACTGAGTTGGCCAGCAATTCACTGAACGAGCTGTAACATCAGTTCTGCAATGGATATTAATATCCAAAGTATAGTGAAAACAACAAGATCAGCAGATTAAGATATTAACTTGTAAGGACAAAACACAAGATACTTCTCTTTTCAAAATAAATAGGACTTTACTGGATAAATCTAAGACATAGAAACTAGTCTAACACATGGATTCACACATTCACACAAGTTGCAGAAGGAAAGAGAGGAAAGAATGAGTTTGAGAGAGTGGGAATGTGAAATCCCAAGTTTACAGCAATATATGCAATTGCTTAAACCTGAACAACCATCAATCATTTAAGTAACCCTCGCATTGAGTTTCTCATTGAGGCTATTAACTAAATATTAAATGCACCAGTTCAGCTAGAATCTGGAGGCTGTACTTGCGTTGCCTTTGTATTAAGGGAATTCCTTTTGTGTAGCGTCTTTGCAGAAAGTGGTTTCCCAA
This sequence comes from Tor tambroides, assembly GCA_021397915.2. Lineage (NCBI taxonomy): Eukaryota > Metazoa > Chordata > Actinopteri > Cypriniformes > Cyprinidae > Tor > Tor tambroides. Next base: position 10,090 of record JAFVLL020040090.1, on the reverse strand, counting down.
GGTTGTTGATTGGCTGGAGGTTCAGTTCATTCGAAGTGACGTCTTGGGCGTTGGCTGAAGGATGGTGCGGAGCCAGTGGGCTGGTTGAAGTTTTGAGGCGGGCACAGTCGGAGTTGGTTCAGAAGACACGGCTTTCCAGCAAAACTTAACTCCGAACACAAAACTCTCAACAAAAAAAAAAGAAACTAAAGTAACAAAGTAAGAAAAGTGACGAGACTAGATGGTGTATCTCATGATTTTAAGAGGGGCAGCTGGCATGTAAGCCAGAGCGCACTCGAATGGCGCTCAAAGAATTCACGGCAAAAAGCGGCGGCTAAAAGCATAATTTGATGGTGTCCTGAGTTTTTAAACTTGGCTGTTGGACACATCCCAAATGGTGTCTTGACCAATTAGACATTGTCTTAGCTTGGGGTGTTGCTATGTTTCTCCTCCTAATTCATAAATCAACATGTTATCTTATCAGTCACATGGTACGAATTTTCCTGCTCTTGCAGAGTATAATTTGGACATGATTTCTATAACAAGAATATAATACATTTTACAAAGTATTGATTGATGGAAACATCTAAAGCATGAATTTTCAAACTCATGCATATCCAACATGATTATAAACCTATAAACTATTCAATAGTTATTCAAGAGAATACACAATGAGTGATTAGGACATGATAGTCAAATGTGTGGGTTACATACATGAAATGGAGTTATGCATAGAAATGATAGTTGCTCATAAGTCCTTTTGGCATCATTTAGGTGCAAATACATGTAAAGGCAGTCTCTGTGCCATTCTGTGAATGTGAGGACATGTTCTGTGAAGAACAAAGGTTAAAAGGTCTCATAAGGAATCTCAGGCTGGTTCTGCTAGGTGGGGTAAGTCAATTCGAGGAAGTCTTTAGCTCATGATTTCTATCATGGATTTACATGTGATGGTCATGCTGTGCATCTCTTTGACCATCAATCTTGGTTACTTGCCCCAAATTTGACAAACTCCTTCCTGAGTTGGACTTATCAATAAGTGTTCTTTTGTTTTAATGCTGTGAGCTGCTCAAAGCTGCTAGTTGGTGGACTTGCTTCAGACTTGTGGCGCCAGGGTATCGTGGACAGATTTATGATGTTGTCTTGTTATCTTGGGCCTCTTTGTGGAATTTGGCTCTTTGGGTTGTTTCCACCATGTTCTGATCAAATCTTAAATTGTCTGATTCACTCTGATATCCTACATTATACTTGCCTATATGTATCAGATCATGTGCACAGAAAGCCACTTGGGGAAGCATCTCTGATGATTTAACTGATTTAGATGTTAGGCAGGAAGGTCGAGAGTGCACTGCTTTAAATGATAATGTTTTCATAATAGTAGGAAGTCAAAATAAAAAACGAAAGTAAAATTTTATTAATTGCACAGCTGCAATGGCTCGAGGGTTGTACGTAACATTCATCCTTTGCATATATGGAGGACCGGCACTGCTGAATCGGGTTTTGTTTCAAACTGAATTTGGCAAATGCTGTGGCTAATAACTTCATATTCTTTGTGCAGTCAGTCCTCAGTCTAAGATGATGCAGAGAGTGGTCAGAATTTTGAACCAGCTAGAGCTTATTTGTTGACCCTGCAACATTCGTAAGGTGAAAGAAGACTATGATTATCAACAAAACAATTTGTGCATGCAACAACCAGGTACGTTATTGTGGAAAACAATGTAATGTACATCCCTCCATCAAGATCTAGATGAGTGGAGGTCCTGAAGAATGGGAATGGTGTCCTAAAGAAAGCAAAGAATTAACAATATTGACAAGGTTCTGAAATTACAGATTATACCTTTTCCAGTAGATTAGAAGGTATCGTATCTAGCATACATGTGTTTAGATTTTATTCTTTTCTAAATGTTTCGATGCCTGTTGCTTTATGCCATTAAACTGGTGTTTACTTGTATTTTCTCTTTTCACCTCAGACCTGATGGCACTGAAAGAGGAGAGTCAAGAACTGAATGAAACAAAAGCAAAATATCAAAATGAGAAACATGATTTCAAAACTGAAGAAAAATCAAGCAGTTGCTCATATGAAAAGACTTCCTCAACAAAAAACACAAAACAACAAAGAACACAAGCTACAAACCTTAATTCCCACATAAGAATTCATACTGGAGAGAGCCCTTTCACCTGCCAACAGTGTGGACAAATTTACAGAGGAAAAGAAAGCCTTAAAGTCCACATGAAAACTCACATTGAAAAGAACCCGTTAATATGCTCTCAGTGTGGAAAATGTTTTACACAGAAAAAAACCCTTCATGCCCACATGAGAGTTCACACTGGAGAGAGACCTTACACCTGCAAATTGTGCAAGAAGAGTTTCACACGAAATGGAGATCTCAAGACTCACATGAGAACTCACAGTGAAGAGAAACCATTTGAATGTCATCAGTGTGGAAGGAGTTTTACACTGAAAAAAACCCTTGATGTCCACATGAGAATTCACACTGGAGAGAGACCTTACACCTGCCCTCAGTGTGGAAAGAGTTTCTCACGTAAAGAAAACCTTAAGACTCACATTAGAAGTCACACTGGAGAGAAACCTTACATATGTGGTCAATGTGGAAAGAGTTTCACAGAAAAGGGATCCCTTAATACACACATGAGAATTCACATTGGAGAGAAACCTTTCACCTGCGAACAGTGTGGAAAAGGTTTTACGATTAAAGGAAACCTAAAGACTCACATGAGAGTTCACACTGGAGAGAAGCCATTCATATGTGTTCAGTGTGGAAAAAGTTTCAGAAATAATGCAAACCTTAATAATCACATGAAGATTCACTCAAGAGAGAACAGTTTTAAATGTCATCAGTGCGAAAGGAGTTTCACAGAGAGGGAACATCTTAAGAATCATGTTAAAATTCACATCGGAAAAAAGCCTTTCATGTGCCTTTACTGTGGAAAGAGTTGTTCAAAAGGAGGACACCTCAAGGATCACTTGAGAATTCACACTGGAGAGAAACCTTTCACCTGCGAACAATGTGGAAAGAGTTTCAGTCAGAAAATAACCCTTCAGATTCACATGAAAGTTCACAACGGATAGAAACCTTTTAGTGTGAAATGAGTTTCACATGTCAAAAAACAAAACAAAACAAACTAATGTAACCGTAATAAAACTGTAACTTCAAAAAAAAAAAAAAAAAGGTCTGAAAAGGTTTTTTATATTTAAAAAGAAACTTGTGATGCAGCGCATTGTATAAGTGTGGGGTACGAGTACCTCTAGTGGCACTCAGGCTCTCTCTTGTGGTACGCAGAGGAATCACTAAATTAAATGTAAATTAATGTTAAAACACAATACATATTAATTTAATCTTTGTTTTTTTTTTGTTGTTTTTTTTACATCACAGCAAGTCATCCAATATTACACGTACCTTTATGCTTTAGCTAAAGTAATCAGTGAGAAATAAATGAATGTGACATATACAAATTTTTAACCATGGTCAATAAATGAAGCCAACAGTTATAAATAAAAATAAATCACTGTCACCTACCTTTTCTTGAGTGCATTCGTTGTTGTGATCAAATCCGAAAAATTCGACTCTATCACAATTTGAATATAATAAATCGTTGCACAGTCACAGTAGTATTCAAACACATTTCTAAAATCATGTACACCTACACCCTGATTGAACCGCGAATACTGACGGATCCTCATAAAATGGCGATCAGAGTTAATGTCACGACCGATAGATTTTGAGTCCGAACTTTACAAATTCGAGAGATAAAATATTAGCTTATTTAAAGATGACCACTGCTTTACAACATCATTTCCCTTTTTTCTGCATTTTAGAGCAGTTTACAGCTTTTAGAAACTTAAATTAAATTTATACCTTAAATAGGCTTAGGCCTGGTTTCACAGACGGGGCTTAGACTAAGCCAGGATTAGGCCATAGTTCAATTAGGACATTTAAGTAATTTTTATAAACGTGCTTTAGAGAAAATTACTGGTGTGCATCTCGAGACAAAACAAAGGCACTGATATATTTTAAGATCAGTCAGTGCAAGTTTCTTTCAGTTGAAACAGCCCAGACTTACATTTTAGTCTGGGACTAGGCTTAAGCCTTGTCTGTGAAACTGGGGGTGAAAGTCTTACAGAAAGTTATTCAGTAGGCTGTTACACCTGCCGTACTGCTTTAGTTAAAATGATCAGTGAGATATATATAATAACGTGACAAAATATACAAATTAATCATGGTAATTAAATGAAGCAACAGTTATAATAACGTTAACAAGAAAATAAATCTCAGGTAATTACCTTTTGGTCTATGTTCTCTTCCCCAAATGCTGGTCCAAAACTCTTCTCTATCATCAAAATTGAAAATACATTTGGTAAATCACTACGTTGTCACAGTACTATTTCCAAAATCAAGTACACCAACTTAACTCTGACTGAACCACCATGAATAATGCAATATTGACCGACCATTACAAAATGGGGATCGGAACCAGGGGGCTGTTTCATAAAAGACGCTAAGCGGGGATTAAAGTCCAAAACCTGACTTGAAATAACCTAACAAATCAATCGGGACTAATGCAGTTTCATAAACGACAATTTAAGTTCACGCAATCTCACTAATTCGATCTAGGTTCAATGAGTCGGGATAATTTGATATGCACGCTTATTCTTAAGCAGCCCTTAATGTCGATCATGGATCAAATAGATCCACCATGGCAAACAGCGAATATTTGTGCTGTTTAATGCATTTGAGACACTGTATTTTCCACAGTGCATAACTGACACATCACAGGTATATTTTCATCTGTAAATGTTAGAAAGGAATGCAAATATATCCATTTTGCTATCAGGAGTGACGTCTGAGCGTGGTGACTCTTGATGCACTGACTCCAGCTTCAGTCCACTCCTTGTGAAGCTCTCACAAGTGTTTGAATCAGCTTTGATGGACAGTATTCTCAAGCTTGCAGTCATCCCTGTTGCTTGTGCACCTTTTCCTACCCAAACTCTTCCTTCCAGTCAACTTTGCATTTAACATGCTTTGATACAGCACTCTGTAAACAGCCACACCTTTCAGTAATGACCCTCTGTGACTTACCCTCTTTGTGGAGGGCGTCAATGTTCGTCTTCTGGATCATTGCCAAGTCAGCAGTCTTCTCCATTATTGTGGTTTCAAAGAACAAGAAATACCCGGAATTTATACTGTAGGGATGGTCATTAATTGAAACTCAAATGTAAATATTCTAATATTTTGAGATACTGATTTTTGACTTTCATGAGCTGTAAGCTCTAATCATCAAAATTAAAACAAAAACTTTTGAAATGTTTTACTTTACATGCAATGAATCTAAAATATATGAAAGTTTCACTTTTTGAAATAACTTACAAGAAAAAATGAACTTTTTCACGACATTCTGATTTATTGAGATGCACCTGTATATTATATTTCCAATGATACGATATCAATTTTGGTCAATTCGGTATTTCATACGCTGCTGTTGCGAAGTGCACCTGTAGGGGCAGTGCTTCCCAAATTGCTGCGCAACCTGTAAATGTGACAACAGAACAACGCGATGGATCAAACAGACGAAACTCTATCAACGCACCCGAAAATAATAAATAAAGAGAACAGCAGAAGTGAAATATGGCATTACTTTGCATACAAAACAGATGACAAAGGTGAACAAACTGACCTTACTGCACCTGTATGCAAGCATTGCTATAAAATCATGTTGCCACAGGAGGCAATTTCAAACCTTTTTAAGCATGTCACTTGCTCATTCTGATCTTTTTAGAGAATTAAGAGATCAACAGGTGAGTGCATCATTCATAAATTCAGATTTAATTTTAACTTTTATTTACAACTGATCAATGCACATACAGATGTGATACAGTAAGCTCAAATGTGCATGTGTGATGTTGTAGAATTTTCCTTGTTCAAAATAAATTGCATGGAGGAGGTTTTGAATTCAGATAGACCTTTATTAACAAGTTAACAAAAGGCCGAGTAGATGTTCGAACACCACTCCCGAGTCTTGTCTCAAGCTCACCTATATACATTCTGAAGCTGTTTACAGCATTCCATATATGTACCATTGTATTTTTGGACAGGCATCTTTTCCATATATGAGTTCTTGAAGTATGGTCAATAGCTGTCATGTCTGTATTTCTAGGTCATGAACAGATTCTTTCCATATATGTGTGATCTTCAAGTTTTAAATTGTTTACTCTGTTCTAAGCTCAATGCACACAGTCAAATAATAATAGTAGAATAGTTTCTTCTTACAAATAGGCATAATTCTATGTATTATATTAATTCAAGATTAATAAAAATCTTCTACAGTGACACACTAGAACCAGTGAAGTTTTAATTTAATTTCATACAATTAAATATGAATTGAATTTGAATTAAGCAAGAGTTTTGCTATATTAATTTCAGTATCAATAACATGAAGGGAATGTTTCTGCCAAAGTGTCTTTTATGGCATACTGACGATATCCATACTGGGAAAGCGGTCTCTTGTAGGCACGCCATTCATCCGTAAGGACCGATGTTCTGGGTCTGATATGTCATTGAATTTGGCTTGTAAGTGTTTGCCTTGAGCAGAACATGACGAGTCTCAGAATGGGTCTTCTGGAAATACCCACTGCCATTCACGAAGCCAAGTGTTGCCGCGTCGGCCATGATGGTACTAAAAAAATAAATAAAACTCGATAAATTCTTTAATAAGGGTTGTGCTGGGGTTTTTTTTCGATCACTGGAATCCAGTCCTTTTGGACAGTTAACGGACTGATCCTTCTTATCTGTCTTGATAACAAATAATTGCCCAACAGGTGCAAAAGCATTTTTTTTTCCCCCTAAATTTTTTTTTTTTTTTTTTTTTAATAGAACATAGATTAGCGGAATGCCATCCTGCCCTGATTTTAATATATTTTGTTTACAGACTTATTGTCTGATTATAAATGAAGGGTATATTTAATTCTTAATATACTGTATGTTTTCAAATTGAACAAACATTTTATTTTTATTTTCCCATTCATCCCATGTTTAAACACTGCCATTAAATTTCTCCCAGTATTAACACTTTGCTATCTCTAACCATTTAATGTGCCTCATTTATACTAGTCACTAATTAAGATCATACTGTTTGTGATGTTGTTGTGGCTCATTTAGTGTACAATACCATCTTTACAATACTCATTTCTGCATTGCAATCTCAACACAGAAGACGTGTTGATGATGTGTTTTGTCTTAGAAAGACATACACAGCAGCCATATTACCATATAAATATGAATCAGCCTTGGCGCTTTCCCAGACCTTCCTACTCTCTAATGTCTTTCCAGCGCTGGAAAGCTTTTCCAATATTAAAGCGGGTCTTACCACTTGTCTTATAACGGCATTTCATTTTCAAGTTATTTTCCTGCGATCCTTTTCTCTTTTGTATTATCTCCATCATCTCTCTTTCCATAATCTCAGACTGGCACTGCACTAACATGACAAAACTGATACATGTGAAATAAAGTTATAGTAGACCTGCATACAAATAAACAGCCTACCTTTCGTTTGTGGGCAAACTTGCTCTCGTCGATAACAACAAATCGATGACGACCACCAATTCTCATTCCTCTGATCCTCAGTCTCTTGAGGGCAGCAAATCACACCTTCAAATATAGAAATAACACATCACAAGTTGACTTGTAACTGTCTTAGTGCACCAAATAAGTATGAAGCAATGCTGAATCCAGGTGTCTACAGTGGGGTTTGACTTATCAAACACTGAAATCTAATTTTTTACTTATTGATTACAGACAACTAATAAGTAATGCAACAACCTTTCTGAGTACTTTTGTCATTCTTGTCAGTGTCTTTGAGCTTCCTGCTATGCCCTCAGTGATCATGGCAAGTTGCTTTAACTGCAAACCTGTAGGGAAGGGAAAATGATTAAAACACCTAATTAGTGTCACTTGAAATTGTACTGTTGTTGCATTGAAGGCCTGGCCTGCATAATTTCCTGTCACTGAACTGGGTAAAAGCAAACAACCCTTTGCAAAACAAAACTAGCCACCTCTTTATTTTGATTCCAATAGTATAATATGACATTACTGTAAAAGCTTTTCTACCACTGTTTAGCACATCAATAACAGGATAGTTTCTGGTGAATTCTGAAGGTGGAGTCTGTTGATAAATACACAATATAATTCACACTACAAATCTTTAATGTATTTGTATTTAACCTGTCAGACTGTAATCATTTTATATTTTAAATGTTACATTATGTATATAATAAGCTTATGTTTTACGTGGTTTATAATGAAATGCATATTGAACATTTGTAATTGCTTCTCTGTAGTTTGGTATGGTAAGATCTTCTTACGCATTTTTTTTATTTTTAATTTTTATTTTGTGTCATTCTCTCCAGGGATTACAGATGAAAAATGTTGTTGTTGGCTAATTCTGACACATTTACAGTATTTATTATTTTTGTGCACTTTACATGTCAAATAAATAAATACTGTACCTGTACATAAACTCAAGCCATTTCACCAAAGAGGTGTGAGAACCGGTGAATACTGAGCCATTGCGCACAGAAAGTGGGAAATTTTTGTGACGCTTACAGACCCTGCAGAAAAAGAAGGCAAAATGCTGAAAAGTATTATACATGAAAATATCAATCACTACACAGAGCAACCTGGATAAAACATATTATTGTGACTGTCCAAAACGTTTCACATAGTAATGCTAATTTCAGACTTCTGGGCCATTAATATAATACAGGTGGACTTCATCCATACAGGTCCACTTCAACCTTCCAAATATATATAAATAATAGTAATAGTAATAATAATTATATATGAATATGTGTGTGTGTGTGTGTGTGTGTAATAAGCAAAGCATATATCCATTGTGGACCCACCTATAGGTGCATATTACTAACGTGCTCTTTAAATAACAAAAAAAAATAAATACTGTGCCATTGACTTTAGAGCAGGTTTTAGTTGGTCAATGGTGCAGCCTATTTCAGCTGCCTCAAAATAGCAACGCGCCAACAATGATTACACCTCGTTTTCAGACCAGCATGCCCATGGGCGCACAAAAGGGCGCAAATGCATTTGCTATTTACACAACATGGCGCAGGACGTGAAAATGATAACTGCGTCGGGCTGAAACTAGCAAAAAACACTTGCGTCGCACCTGGTGCCGCATTGCGCCGGGTGTATAATAGGGCTCTAAGACTCCAATAAATGTAGTGGTTTCTTTGGGAAACTGTAATGGTCCTAGTGGGTACTGCTGAAAAAAACAAAACAACAACAACAGAAACCATTACAGAATTTGTAATGTTTTAATGGTTATAATGGGAATTCTGTAGGTTTTAATGGACACTGTAATGGTCCCTGTGGGTCTCTATTGGTAATTTGCTTTCTTCTACTGGTGGCAAGTATTGTCTATTGGAGGACCAATAGAACACCTTTGGAAACTTCTGGTGGTATCTACTGGACACCAGTATGAACCATTATGACTCCAATAAATTTAGTGGTTTCTTTGGGGGAACTGTAATGGCTCTAGTGGGTCTCTTGGTAATTTGTTTTCTTCTATTGGTGGCATTTTGTTTATTGGATACCATTAAGGACCAATAGAACACCTTTAGCAACTTATGTTGGTATCTACTGGGCACCAGTATGAACCATTAAGACTCTAATATATATAAAGGTTTTGGTTTGATGATAATGATTTTGATTTTCTGTTATACATACTTTACCTTAACTCTTTGCTTACTTTTCAGTTGTTTTATAATGAGATGACATTAAGCTTACGCGTATGTAATATATAGAAATTATATTGTTAAATGTATTGTTTAGTTAGTAGAATTCACAAAAACAAAACAAAAAAACAACAACATAAATTTCCATTGTCTTCTCATTTTCCCTTTTCCCTTGGATACATTGCCGTAACTTTGTGGTTGGGACTGGAGTGTGTGTTTGTTTGTTTGTGTGTGTGTGTGTGTGTGTGTGTGAGAATGTGTGAGAATGTGTGTGTGGAGAAACATATTAAAGACATATGTTAAAGACATACAGCCCTGTCTGTTGCGCATGCGCTGATTTGTGACTACGTG
>JAFVLL020040089.1:0-10100 GCA_021397915.2 Tor tambroides | reverse complement strand
AGTTCTACTACAAGTTGTGTTAGATGCTCATTTAATTTAAAAAAAAAAAAAAAAAAAAAAAAAGATGCTCATTTAATGATTAGTGTGTTTTTGATTTCTAAATTTAAATTATTTATTTATGCATTTATAGTCAAAAATGTCTGTTGGTCTTCAGGCCAAATTTCTTGATATTCATGGTTAAAAAAAAATCAGGATATTTTAAATAAATAAATAAATAAATAAATACCGCTTAAATATGTTTGAAAGCTTTTTTGAAAATAATGGTTTTATGTAGCCTATATTCACATGTGTAAATTGTATAAACGTTCATACATTTTCGAATGCATGAAACTAACATAAATACAAAGAAAGAATGCAAAGTTATTTTTATTTAAAAACAAATGATTACACCATGTCATGTCTGGTTCACCTTACACAGCGTTAACAACACTGATTTAAAAAAACTTAAAGCCACAAGAGGCGTACCGTGTACGTGTGTCCTCATAGGTCAGGAATCCCCCCTGTACAGGGAAGTGGGACGATCCAGTCAAGTTCTCGCTTCATTCAAGGTTCATTCAGTTCAGACTAGAAGCTCGTTGTTGATTGAATCCCGGTACCAACCCCACTGCACGAAAACAAATGCAGATGTCAACTAATATTTAAGCGCTTCTGAACTTCCTCAAGCTCTAGAAATATGAACGCGGAAGGTGTTTCCAAACGCACGCACAAAACGTGAGGAGGCGCGATGGATGCAAAGGACAGAGAGCGGCAACGGACACGGAACGCTTGCAAGAGAACCGAAAGCGCCAGTGTCCTGCGCTCGCTCAGCGTCGACAACGTAGACGATAATGAGACAATGGCAGGCGAGTCGGACCTGGTTAAACATGGCAGTCTTGAACAGCGACTCATTGCACCGAGGTACAGCCTGCTCCGTGAAGTTGGCAGGGGCAGTTATGGCGTTGTGTACGAAGCCGTTGCCCGTAAATCAGGTGCGAGAGTGGCTGTGAAGAAGCTGCGCTGTGACGCGCCTGAGAATGTGGAGCTGGCGCTGGCGGAGTTTTGGGCTTTGACCAGTCTGGAGAAACGCCATGAGAATGTGGTGCAGCTGGAGGAGTGTGTGCTCCAAAGGAACGGGATGGCCCAGAAAATGAGCCATGGCAATAAGCGTTCAAAGCAGTATTTGAGGTTGGTCGAGACCTCGTTGAAAGGTGAGGTGTTTTTATTCAAGCACTGGGATTTTTTGTCTAGAAGGTCAGCGGTGGGAGAATGCTCTGTCACGTGCTCAAACAGTGGCTTTTGTTTGTGACAGTTCACTCATTTGGTAGCAATGACATATTGGCCATTCAAAATCTAAGTAAGGTCAATTTTTATTTGTTTTTCCATCGTAGTCTGAAACAAAACTGTGAGACTCCATTGTTTGGCAATGAGTCGTGTGGCGTTTCACTGATGACACCGGACGTTGATATTGCGCATGTCTCTGTTCTACATTAAGATTGTTTACATTTTATGTAAGAATGTGGCAAATGTCGGTCAGATTTGCCCTCCCCCACCCTCCTCTCAGTTATGAAACTCTGAGGTTGGAGGTGGGGGAGGTGCTGTGTTGGGGTCAAACCTCCTCTACACCCGCTGTACTAAGTTGTAACAATGAAGGAAGTGTGGTTCCTTACATGACAACTGTGTAAATTATCTTACAAATGAAAAAGACACAGTGGTGATTTAGTACAGATAATCAAGGCCAATTTGATCTCATTCATCCTAATGTCTTTTTTGTGTGACTGCTTTCACATGTAGATCTTCTGAATCATCTTTTTTACTGTGTGATATGCAAAGTGTTGCTAGAGGCATTTGTTTGAAAGCTGTTGGTCTGGTCTATATTTAGTGTAAATGGAAGTGAAAATAGGAAGAGATGTTGAACTTTTATGTGGGTGATATGTTATGAATAAATAAATGATTTCATGTGTTTCAAAACGTCTCCTTAGTGGGAACACAAGACTATGCATGAATTGCGTTTAGATTAAAGGAATAGCACACACCAAAATTTTGTCATTTACTCATTTACCCTTATGTCATTCCAAACTTAAAGTTTCTTTCTTATGTTGACCACAAAAGAAGATATTTTGAAGAATCAAACAGCTGTTGGTCCCCATTGACTTCCATTGTAGGGAAATAAATTGGGACCATCAACTGTTTGATTACCAGCATTATTCAAAATATCTTTTATGTTCAACATAAGAAATAAACTCATACAGATCTGGAATGACATGAGGGTGAGTAGATGACAATTTTCATTTTGGGTGAACTATCCCTCTAAGTGATTATAATAAATGACAGCTACCTTGTAAATGTAAATGTTTGGTGAAAAGCATCTGGTTATGTGGAAATAACTGAAAAAGTCGGTAACACTTTACTTAAATCCTTCATGTATAATGCATTATAAAAGTAGTTTTAATGCATTAATTATGCCTTGTTATACACATTATAATGCATTGTACAATCTCATGAATAAATTCATTATAACATTTGTCAACTCATTGTTGCACTATGCATTTTAAAATTGGTTATTTATTTACGACGAGATGTAATATATTGCAACACACATCATGAATAATTAGAAAGCATTATACCCTTTAATAACCTTTTATAGTGCATTATACATAAAGGCTTTAAGTAAAGTGTAACCAAAAAGTCTCTTCAATCATATGATGTGAGCAACCGTGTCATTGCAAAAGTTACTAAAAACAATAAAGGCATAACTTAATATTAACATAGCATAAACACAAAACAAACATCATACATTCAGGCCAATTGGTGTTAGCATAATGTTTAAAACCACTGGAATTAGAGCCAGCTAAACTTTAACAAAAAATTGAGTGCACTTCTAGGTGTGTATGAAAAGGAAACTGCTTTATCCCAGATTTAAATGGTTTTCAAGCAATTTTCTTGATGTTATCTTAGGTTAAAGTATTTTTCATAGTTTGAATAAAAACTTCAACTTGATAAAGCCTTTAGACTGTTTTGTTGTCTTATGATGATAACCTGTGACATTCACAGTATGTTATATTTACAGCAGATGTGCAGATTCACATAGTGCTTGCTCAACAAAACCAGGGAAAGTGCTAAAAATAACGCCCGTGAAAGCACAGGACCATGTTTATTAATTAGACTATGGAATTTTGGCTTGTTTCAGGGGATACAAGTCAGTGTTTGTTGTGCTCATGGGAGTTAGTCCAGTCCTGTGAGAAGAAACCTCAACAGCTTCAAACTGGTTCCACAACAATCCAGCCTCTGAAACTGATGACAAATCAATTCTTCTTTTACCTCTTTCCATAGCATTGACTCCTCCTTTTGTCTAGTGCTCTCATTCTCTCACATTTTAAAACATGTTGACTTGAGATAGTATAGAAATATTTTCCTACAGTTTTCCTTCCCATGTTTATGTGTTTTTGTCTTTTTCAACACAAAAGGTTGGGGCGTGACATATTGAAGGGCCAAACTCTTTTTTGTAAAAAAAAAAAAAAAAAAAAAGCCTTTAGTTTACCTCATAGTGCCTTCAAGGCAAGTTGGTACACTTGACGGCCATATTTGTAAGCTATTTCCAGGCATGCATGTACAGCTCATGTCTACTTGAATGGGGAAAGACCAAAACCTATGAAACAGTAGCATATTTCAAGTCAGCAATGAAATTTGACAACAGTAGTTTCATAAATTGTGCTAATGTGCATGCACATTCTACGGTAAAGAAATTTAAAGTGCAAATCAGGATTTCAGTTCCTGCAAAAGATGATTGGTGCATTTAACTGTAAGGCAAAACTACAGCTGCCATATTGAGTGGTACAATTTATCTACAAGTGGACCTTTTCTGCCTTATACAGTCTCTGGTTTACTTTATAGCCATGATTTAATACTTGCTATTAGTCAGAGACAAGTGTTTATCAGTGCAAAGGATATTCTCATTTTATTGAGCAGTTTATTTGATCAGTATTTTTGGTCTTAATTTCTAAATAGGCTTGTAGGAGTATCAATGAAATCAAAGCCAAAATTCATGCACTAAAAGCCAAAAATCTCCGATTTTGATTTCATCGCAGTTCTTCATAACACCTTATAAACATAACTAGGTGAGTTAATAATAATATGATTTTATTAGTGTACTGGTCTTGGTAGGTTCTTAAAAGTTCTGATCTGCTTTAATCACCTAAAGCATTCATTCTTCTTCATCTCTATTTTTTTTTTGTTTGTTTGTCCTATTAGGTGAGCGTGTATTGTCATGTCCTGATGAGCCCTGCTACCTGTGGTTTGTTATGGAGTTTTGCGAGGGAGGGGATCTGAATCAGTTCATCCTGTCGCGACGGCCCAATCCCCGCACCAATGCCAGCTTCATGATGCAGCTGAGTAGTGCTGTGGCATTTCTACATGAAAACAACATTGTTCACAGAGACCTTAAACCAGATAATATCCTCATCTCGGAGCGTTCTGGTGCACCTGTGTTGAAAGTGGCAGATTTCGGACTGAGCAAAGTGTGTGCCGGTTTGGGTGCCGGAGTACGGGACTCAGAGGAGGGACGGGACAAAAACAAGAACAGTGTTAACATCAACAAGTTCTGGCTCTCGTCGGCATGCGGCTCGGACTTTTACATGGCACCGGAGGTTTGGGAAGGACATTACACAGCCAAAGCAGACATTTTTGCTCTAGGCATTATCATCTGGGCCATGATAGAGAGAATCACATTCATTGACGCAGAGTCGAAACGGGAGCTTCTCGGGACGTATGTGCGGCAAGGTTCTGACATCGTCCCGGTTGGAGAGGCGCTTTTGGAGAACCCAAAGATGGTGTTGAGTATTCCCCAGCGTAGGCGCTCGCACATGCCTGAGGCACTCCGGAAACTTTTGAAAGACATGCTGGCCGTCAATCCTCAAGACCGACCAGACGCACTAGAACTGCACAGCCGAATGGGACAGGTCACTTGCGCAGCGTGAACTCTGACCTGAATGCACACACAGGTAAGCCTTTGCCAGTTGTTTTTGACTTATTTTTTGTGTGAAGGCTCATGTGTCCAGAGGCAGTAATAGCAGCTGGTTACAGATAATGGTAGAATGGCAGAAATGCTGTGTATTCTTACGTTATCTCTTAAGGGCAAACACATTCGCAGTATAAATTTGACAGATGGTGGAAATTTGCATTTATTTGTCTTGCCGCTTGCAATTGATTTCTTTTGTTCTTATTATAGTTTACTTGTTTTTAGTAAGCTTGAGGAATTTTTACCTAAGCCTAGGCTTATTTTGTCTGTATTGTGAAATTTCAATGGCATCTAAAATTTTGACATTATTTCAAGTCAGAATAACTATTTTGATATATATTGTTTTTGTAAAATAAAATCATGATACTTATGATACAAGATCATTACGCCCACCCCTACCTTTGCAATTTTTTTAACAATAGATTATGGCACATATTTACCCCTTTAAATGCACTATTTCTTGAAGAGCACTTTACCTTTAAAGTAAACATGTTAGTTTTTAGTGTTTTAAAGTTGTTGTTTTTTTTTAGGAAAGTAGTATAGATTTATAACATCCACTGATAATAAAAAATATTATCAGCTACATATCAGCCAGAATTTCAATATTGATGCATCCTTACAATAGATATCATCATGTGTATTTCCACACAGCCATCCCAGGGGTGTTGATTATTTTGATGAAGCTCATGCATAACAAGTGGAAAACAATACGACATGAGATTTGACATGAGGCTTTAAAACCAAGTCAAATCATGCACACTTTTAAATAAGTAGTATAATTCATTGTCTTATCAGTATTGGTTAACAGCTTCATTATCTTTCCCACAGCAGTGAAGGATGAATTGTCAGTTATCGTGTTACTGCTAGTGTCTTATTCGACTATATCAGTTTCACGGTGGTTATGACAGCTGTGCTAGGACTGTATCATAATATGATTTGTTTAATGACATGACTTTCAGAGAGCTGCTGTTTGCATGCTATAACAGCCTCTTTTGTTTTTAAAAGTGCATGTTAGGATGGCTGTTATACAACCGCACCCATTCACCACCACCCCTCCTCTAACACTCCCCATCCCTTCTTCTCTCTCTATTTTCCATATCCTTTGCCCCAGGGGACAATGCTCATCAGGCAGACCAGGTGACTGGAAGTTCTTCCTAGTCCTGAAATGGAAAGATTTTTTGTTTTGACATGGATAGGATTGGATAGGATAGGTACTTTTATTAATCACTGCAGGGAAATTGGTTTGCACAAGCAGTCAAACATAACCATACAACACAAAATAAATACAATAAATAAATATAATAAAATATACACAATATGTAAACAGGTAATTTCCCTTCAGATTATACTGGGATAAGTTTAAGGGATAAGTTACATGCCACAAGTAACTGACAGTTCTGTGCAAGGACCAGCTTAGTCTAAAAGTATTACAGCATTAGGGGTGCATAATGTATTGTCACAGTTTCAAGTATCAACCAAAATTAGATGTTGTTTTTTTTTTTTTTTTAATATTGATATTTGATATAGGTATTGATTTTGAATGTTTACCCCAAAATGAAAATTGTCGTCAACTGCTCATCCTCATATTGTTCCAAATCCATATGACTTTAAATCACAAATTAGTATACAATGCTGCTTGAAAGTTTGTGAACCCTTTACAATTTTCTATATTTCTGCATAAATATTACTCAGAACATCATCAAATTTTTCAGTCCTGAAATTAGACAGAGAACCCAATCAAACAAATGAGACAATTTTTCTTTGTCATTTATTTGAGAAAAATGATCCATTGTTACATATCTGTGCATTGTAAAAGTATGTGAATCTCTAGGATTAGCTGGTAATTTGAAGGTGAAATTAGAGTCCATCTGTTCAGAGGTGTTTTCAAACAGTGGGATGACTATCAGTTGTCATTGCCTGCCCTGTTTAATTTAAAGAACAGCGATTTATCAAAGTTTGATCTAGGGCTGCACGATTAATCGCATGTGATTATCATGCGCATCTCATCAATAAAGCCGGTTCTGTGATTAGTAATTAATCTCCTTCACGTGCTTTCAGATGGAGCGGAATTTAATACACAGAGCCATAGATCACTGACAAGCTACGCAATATCGCATTCATAATCGAATGCATCTGCGATTATGAACGCGATATTGCGTAGCTTGTCAGCGATCTACGGCTCTGTGTATTAAATGCCGCTCCATTTAAAAGAACGTGAAGGAGATTAGTTGTTAATCACAGAACCGGCTTTACTGACGAGATGCGCATGACAATCGCATGCGATTTATCGTGCAGCCCTAGTTTGATCATGTTTGTGGAAGTGAATCATGGCACGAACAAAGGAGATCTCTGAGGACCTCAGAAAAAGAGTTGCTGTTGCTCATTAGGCTGGAAAAGGTTACAAAACCATCTCTAAAGGGTTTGGACTCCACAAATCCACAGTCAGACAGATTGTGTACAAATAGAGGAAATTCAAGACCACTGTTACCCTCCCCAAGAGTGGTCCACCAACAAAGATCACTCCAAAAGCAAGACTTCTAATAGTCTGCGAGGTTGCAAAGGAACCCAGGGTAACTTCAGGGTAACAGGACGACTTGCCATCATTGATGGAACAATGAATTCTGAATTATACCAGCAAATTCTAAAGGAAAATATCAGGACATCTGTCCCAGAACTGAGTCTCAAGAGAGAGTGGGCCATGCAGCAAGACAACGACCCCAAGCATACAAGTCAAATTTACCAAAGAATGGTTAAAGAAGAACAAAGTTAACGTTTTGGAATGGCCGAGTCAAAGTCTGGACCTTAATCCAATTGAAATGTTGTGGAAGGAGCTGAAGCAAGCAGTTCAAAGGAGGAAACCCACCAACATCACAGATTTGAAGTGGTTCTGTACTGAGGAATGGGTTGAAAGTCCTACAAGATGTTGTGCAGGACTGATCAGCAGTTGAAAGAAACTTTACCTGCAGTTATTGCTGAAAAATGGGGTCACACCAGATACTGAAAGCAAAGATTCACATACTTTTGCAATTTTTGAAAATATTTTTGTCTCATTTGTTTGATTGGGTTCTCTTTGTCTACTTTCTGGACTGATGATGTTTTGGGTCATATTTATGCAGAAATATAGAAAATTGTAAAGGGTTCACAAACTTTCAAGCAGCACTGTATTTTTAATGAAACCTGAGAGATTTCTGTCCCTCTGTTGAAAGTTCAGGTGACCAAAACGTAAAGGTTAGAAAGACATCATAAACAAATCCATATTAATCGATTTGATGCTTTATATGATTAACAGATTTAATTTAGGATTTTATTCACATATAAACATAGATACATAGAGCGAATTAATCACAGAAACTTGTGTGTCGCATGCTAGAACAAACCTCATTCTTGTGTGTACGGGCAGCATGAAAACCAATGAGGTTCATTCTAGCCCATGATGCACGTATGAACTTCCCTCTGTGATTGAAAACGATGCTTTTATGGCCTTTTTGGATCTTCTAATGCCGAGTTCACACTGCACGATTTTCAGAGTTGTCAGATCACTGTTGTTTTTACACTGCACGACTATCTGGGGTAGCATTCAGTAGCTGCTGTGTTCACACTGCACGATGGACCGGCCAGAGAAGGTTACACACTGCATGACTTTACAATAGGAAGAATCGCCGACAGCTCTGTCTGGTCCGCAAACTACGTTTCATACAACTCTTCTCCGAACTTCCCACTGCCCTGTTTCTTTCCCTCTCATTGTAGGTCATCGCCAATGTATTTTTCAGTCAGAACTCATTTCACACAGCAGGATTTTGAATCACCGACAGGTCCAGATATTTAGCATGCCAAATATCTCAGATCGTGTCTTTGATAATTCACACTGCGTGATTGTCACTTGTGTGAACTAGCACCGATTTGCCTCCGGTTTCAGGCAAATCGAGGTTAAAATCATGCAGTGTGAACTCGGCGTAAGTTTAGGTTACCTGGTCTCTCAGTGGAGGTACAGAAACTTCGCAGGTTTCATTAAAAATATCTTGTGATTTGTAGATAAACAAAGGTCTTATGGGTTTAAAACAACATGAGGGTGAGTAAACGATGACAATTTTGATTTTGGGTGAACTATCCCTTTAAGTGAATGACCTTTGTGGTCATCTCATGCTTACTTAATGTTCATTTTTATTAATGTTAATATTAATGTTTAAAAACACTAATAATTTAATGACACTGTAAAATGTAATCTTTAGCAAATCTCAAAATCAAAATATTTCTAACAGTGAAATTAATGTTGCAATGATCAACTCACCCTGTAGCATTTAAAGATGATTTATTTTAGTTTTTAGTGCTTTATTTTTCATTAGACAAAATAGTACATTTTAATATTGTGCGTTCCTAATTATCTAAATTATCTATAATTAAAAAAATATATATATTTTCAAATATGCATTTTGATTAGTTTGACAGAACATTTAAGTTGATGCATTTTAGGGTTGAATGTCAGTCACTAAAATATTATTTGTGTGCTGGAAGAGTATGAAAGGCTCATGAGTTCCCCAGCCATTATGAGGACATTACAGCTGTCTGCTACTCCAGTCGTCTTTTGTTCACCATCCCCCCCTCCTTCTCCTTCTGTTGCTACGTTCAGACAGGAAAAGAAAACTGCATGGAGTCTCTTAGTTCATTTGCTCTCTCTTTGGTGTGTATGTGTGGGACGTGAGAGAGGGTGGGTTTGCACCCGAAACAGTGTGAGTTGTGTAGTTTGAGTGACTGCAGCGGGGCGTTTAGTAGCTCTTCCTGACTAAGCACATAGTTTGAGCTGCAGGATATGAGGAGGAGGGGTGAGCTCTTTATACTGTATTCAGCTGAGATCAAGCAGAAGTCGTGCTGACTAATGACAGATAGTCTGTAAAGGTTTTTCTGTTTGTGTTGTGTTTGAATGACTGTAAATATGATTACTTATCAAGCAATCTGAGATTTGGACCTATTGAAATCAAGCTTTATGCAACCATCGTGACATCATTTCAGCCTGTCAATCAAAATACTAGAAAATACATGGCCCCTCTTTCCTTTTCAGTTTGTATGTCCAGTGTTGTTTTCCCATGGTCAATGGCAAACATCAGTATAT
>JAFVLL020040088.1:0-14568 GCA_021397915.2 Tor tambroides | reverse complement strand
TATCATTATAGGATGGTTGTGTACAGGCACTGCCAACACACATTTCAGTACAATCAACTTGTAAAAGTGGATATAGCATTATATGACCCCTTTAAATAGACCATATTACAAATATATATAGTATGTTTTCAGATTTTTACTTCATCTATTTAATTTAAAAAAAAAAAAAAATTAAATCAGTGCAAATAATGAGCATCTCATTGTGACAACTTACCCCATATATAGTTTTTGAAATGTTGCAATTGCAATTTTTTTTGTTGTAGGCAGGACTTTTTGCTAAAATGTATCTGTTAATGCCAACCATTTTTTATTCATAACAGCTCAAAATATTAGACATAATACATCTGTTGTTGTGACTTTTTCTTTAGATGTTTACTTTTTACAAATGTATTATTTTATTATTTTTAAAGCATTCACTGGGGTAAAAAGCGTGACCAGTTCTCAATCTTGAACATGATTGATCTTGTTTAACACATATTAGTGAACCCAAGAGTGATTCTGTGCTTAGTAACAGTGGTGAAACCATCTGTAATTGAACATCATTGTGATTACTTATATTAATGTGAAGTACGTGTGACATTGAGGCTGTAATGGAAAAATCCATATTGAAATTACAGTCATATACTGCAGGCTAAAAATGAAACTGTCTGTGTGTTTATGATAGAAGGAATAGAAATTAAATTGCCATTGTGTGAGCTATATTCACATTTATTCATTTAGCAGAAGCTCCAATGTGAATTACAATACAATAAATGATAAGACAGACTTTTTAGACTAAACCAGAAAGCAAAGTAACAGAGGAAAAGAGATTTATTTAAACAGAAAGTCCCTTTGTACCTAGAAATTAGACACATTAATACGTTTAAATAAAAAAGATTGTGTTTACAGTAATGCAGTTAAAGTTAATAGGCTAGAAATGTGAAGTTCGAATTTGGTAAAAGCATCTAAATGAACTGTTCTGTGCAAAACGTGTGTTATTTGGTTTTGTGGCTATTCTTTCCCCATAGTCTTTCACTGTCAGTGTATCACTGTAAAGAGTCTAAATTATCTCGTGTGGTAATCGACAACATGTCACAGATACTCTCTGTAGAGCTTAACTTGCATTGAACTGGAATATTCCTATAATGTGATCTGAAGACTTCAGATGGGAGAGTATCAGATATCTAAAGAGTGTGTGTGTGTGTTGAGGCGTTGGGTTGTTCGAGCTCAGTGTCTTTCTCATCCCTCAGAAAGACTGATTTCTTCACAAGAGACCAGTGAAAAGGGCAAATCTGCTAGATCAGCTGGCTATCAGTCATATGACACACACACACACACACACACACACCTCGGGCAGGTCAGGCTCATGGGAGTGTGTGACAGGGGATCATTTTCATCATTTGACATTATCATATCCACTCCATCATCATATGCTAAACAGAGAGAGCAGCTATTAGAAAGAGCTGTCTAGTAAACAAATCACAAAGGAAAGTGGGCTCAGGCATCACTATCTAGAAGATGAGTTGTAGTTGTTTGCATAGTTGCATGTCATTTGATTTTTTTCCTCTTAACTCTTTCCCCACCAAACAGAATTTTCCATGTTTCCGTGTTTTCACTGTTATATGCCCGGGGGCGCTATTACGCATCTCCCGAATGAATCTAGAACGTGCCGATCAAAAACACAGGCGAGGAAGATGCAGAAATGAGCGATCTCGTATGCATGCATATGAAAATAATGCGATCATCAACAATAAAACAGCATATAAATGAAAACTGCCTATAACGTTACAGAGTGAAATGTTGATCCAGGAAGTGGTAAAGGACTTTACAAGCGTTAGGGGTGCTGATGGAAGCAATCTACTGCACTTTTGCTTTGATCATTGTACTGAATATGATCCAGATGTAGTATTTTATAAAAATGCGATTTTCTCAGCTTTTTGCTGTTGCTTTTTTTTTTTCATTAAACTTACCTACATTCAAGTGTTGATTAAAAAAAGAATGCTTGAAGCAAGAATAAAATTATTTTTTGTTGTTTAAAAGTAGAGGCTCTCTTCTTAATTTTGATATATTGCATGTTCAGATATTCATACAACAAAATATTCTGGGAGCCATGGAATTTTAGTGAAAATCATCAAAAATGCTGTCATTGGCTGACAACTTTTTCAAAAACACTGGTGGGGAAAGAGTTAATAATCAAATATGAAGGAATATACTGTAGATGCAAGCAGGAATGCATATAGTTTGTTTATCATTACACCTCCATTGGTGAAATTATTAATAAGTTTATAATTTTTAACCAGTAGGTGGTGCTGTCATCAGTTTTGCGTATTATTGCAATAACACTGTGTCGGTATTATTAAGGTTATTAAGGTGGATGTTTTGAATTAGATTTTATTTTCATTGTAATTTCAGTTAAAGGCAGGGTATGCAATTTTTCAAAAACGTTTTTGAAAACCGAGTCGGGGCTGAGTCCCATAACAAACGTGTAGCCAATCAGCAGTAAGGGGCGTGTCTACTCATGATGTGGAGGAGAGAGAGTTCAGTGAACAGTCGAGCCGAGCGACAGAAAGATAGAGACGGCGAATAAAAAACAAAAGAGGAAAACAACTGCGGAACGATAAGGCAAGAAGTAGGACACGTGTAAATATCAGATCAGCTTTCCAGCGCTGGAGAGAACTCAAGGAGCGGAAGGCCTGCGATCGGACGCCGAGGTTGCTTTGTTTCTTCTCCCTAGGTGAGTAACACAGTGTCTGCCTACACTGGATGCGTGTATTTAAGGCTAGAATGTAGTTGTTTAAAACGCAAATCTTCGGTTTATTTATAAAAACAGCGCCTACTTGAAAATGTGCTTCGCCGATTTCAGAGACGCGAGCTCCACGCGATCACCGGGCGCTCAGTGCTCATGTATCCTGAAGAGAGGAGCATAACCTCAGCTAGTCCTTCTGACATTTGCCGCTGGCTCTGATGTGTCTGTAGTGGATAAACATAAGATATAATTCGTTTTGGGTAAATCTAACTGGTAATCTTTGGTCTTTATTCTATTGTTCTATTAATATGTTTAAATGAAAATGAATAGAGGCAGTGCATGGTGTTTGATATATTTCGTCTGTAAATACAGTGAGGAAGATTGCAGCAGCCAAGGCGAGCTGACTGATGTTATCAAGTACGCTGCTCTTTGCAGAATTACCGGACTTGCGTCGTTCTTCCGCGGGAGCTCACACTCCCGCATGTAGTAATCGCTGCAGCCCGGAGACCTGCAAGTGGGAGGAGCTTACGCCAAGAACAGCAAGTAGGAGGAGCTTGAGAACAGCAAGTGGGAGGAGCTTAGGCCAAGAACAGCAAGTAGGAGGAGCTTGATAACAGCAAGTGGGAGGAGCTTATGCCGCAAGTAGGCTGGATTTCATCATAGTTTAAAATGATATAAATATAACACGTTTTCATAGTAGTTTAAACTGAAATTCTTAGTTTTGTCATTATTGTGTGTATCCAATAACATTCACTGTCAACACTGAAATCACGTCTTATTCTTAGTTTTGTCATTATTGTTTGTATCCAATACCATTCACTGTCAACACTGAAATAATGTTTTTACACCTTTTGCCATGCTTCGTGATGGTGTCATTTTAAATCCTTTAACTGTAGTAATTTAAGCAGATTTCTGGATATTACATTTTACTTCTACAATTCTAATACAGTAGCCTACCAAGGAACATTAAAGTGAGATGCAATTGCACTTAGGAGGTAAATGTGTGGCATATGAAGAAAATGTTGAGTACTGTTAAGGAAATGTAGTTACAATTTGCCTGTACTGCACATTACAGCAAATGACAGACTAATGTTTTTCAGAACATGTTACACAAATCAATGTATTAATTTGAAATCTCAGGGTGGGTAAATGATTTTATTTCTGATGACTCAAATTATGTACAATCATTCATCAGCACAGTGGACACTGCAAAATCCCGGATGCATTGCTTCCAAGTAAATTCCACGGAGCTCGCCTCGCTTGCCCTTCCCAACATAACCTGGTGGGTACACAAGAAGCACAATGAGCATTAGGGTTAACCCAAATTTAAAACATTCTCCCCATGCCATCCAAGATATGCATGACTTTATTCTCTTGTTGAACATGTACAAACATTTCAAGAATAATTTCTCAGCTCTGTAGGTCTATGCTATGCAAGTAAATGGTGTCCAGAAATTATAAGGGACGACATTAGGCCAAGTAAATTAGACTTTATTACTATTTTTAAACGAAGTATTCCTTTTAAAAACACCTAGACAAAACACTAGTTTATTCACCATTAATTTACACAAAACTGATTATTGATCATTATTAGTATTAAATAAAAAAATTTTTATTTAAACCATGTTTTAATTATGTTACATTGTGGATTAGGAGGTTAGAAGATGTGTTATAATACTTTTGAAAATATACCTTATTCTTTAGAAAATTACACTGTAAAAAGTGAACAGTTGGATCAACTTAAAAAAAAAACTTCAACTGGTAACACCTAAAAAAAAAAAAGTAAATAAATACCTTTATTTGTAATAAATTAAGTTGAAAAAAGTAATTTTTTTAGGTGTTACCAATTGAAGTATTTTTTTTTTAAAGTTGATCCAACTGTTCACTTTTTACAGTGTATCTATCATAGACTGTATAAAAACAGGTATCTATTTACAAACGTTTAAGACATTTACACTTTATAAATCAGTGCAGTCCAAAATGTAAAAAATATGGTAACACTTTCTATGAAGCCCATATTTATAATACATTATAAGGGTATTCTTAAGGCATTATAATGAATGCATAATGCATTATAAAAAACCTTATAATGTTATATCGTCTTATAAATAATCATAACAACAATTATAATACATTATAATGCTTACGCATTTGTGCTTGTAACTTTTAAGATTATGATTATTTATAACACAATGAACACCATATTAAATCTACTTTTACATTGATAATGGGACTATATATCTTGACATTATTAAAGATCTGCATAGTATCTTACTAAAGTACATCTTGTAAGTGGTTAGGTGTGAATGAAGTGTTATCTGAGTGTTCCCCGTGAGGCTAATATTAGTTTTGATGTGAGCTAGTTAATATTTTCAACTGGAAAAAAAAAGCAATGTTTATATGTTAGGTTACATTTTATTTTGATGTCCCCTCAGTCTATTGACTGTAAGCAACTTTGCAACTACATGTCAGCTAACTCTCATTAGAGTATTAGTAGGCTTAGGTTAAGGTTAGGAATGTTGATGTACTTGCATAGTTACTTACAGACAGTTTGTCTGTTGGGGAACCATCGAAATAAAGTGTTAGCATATATTTAGCAGACATACTACTAATACTCCAATGACTGATAGTTGACATGTAGTTGCAGAGTTACTTATCAACAGCTGTCTAAAAGGTACCATCAAAATAATCAAACTGATATTAAAATAAAAATAGTACAAAGCAGTCTGATCTGATATCTGATCTTATGGCTGTTTGAGAGAAAAAAATATTACTATTATTATAACTATACTTATAAGTGGTCATTGATGGCTTTAAGTAAAGTAGCATAAGAAAGGTGGCAAGATATGAGACTTATAATACATTATAACTATGAGAAATATAATCCATTGTAACTTAAGTGGATGCAACGTGTTCACTGTGTTATAAATCATCATAATCTTAAAAGCTATAACCACTAATAAGTAAATATTATAATACATTAAAACTGTTCTTATGAATATTCACAAGATGATATAATGTTTTTTTTTTTTTATGTATTATGCATTCATTATAATGCCTTCCCTTATAATGTATTATAAATATGGGCTTCATAGAAAGTGTTACCAAAATTACAATGCCATGCAATTACATTACCTGCTTATGGTCTTCGGTATCCATAACCTGGAGAGCAAATTAGTTGTTTGTAGAAAAAAAAAAGATATTGTCAGGAACATTACAGATTGTAAGATGTGTGTGGTACTAAGAAAACGTTGTACAAAAGCCACCAAGAAAATGCACTTTTCACAGCTTGTAATACTTTTTACAAAACAAAACAAACAAAAATTGTACATCACACTTACCTCTTCCACTCATCTACCGTGCCGCCACTGAAAGACGTCTTCTTCGTTTTTTTGACGGATCGCAAAAAAATCGCCCACTACCACCACCAGGAGCGTGAACCGATACTACAACCCACATGACATTAAACAAACCAATCAAAATCTTCTGTTGGTTTGTACAGTCCACTTGCAGCTTAAGTCCCACCCACTTGCAGCTGGCTCCGACCTCCGTTTATACCCATCTCCACTCCCGAGTCTAACTCGTGAAGTCCGAATTATCGAGGATGCATGTCCGAAATTTGCGTACTTGGTATTGAGAATCGCGCGCAGACCTAATGTTACGTCACCAGACCATTTGCCTAATCTTCTCGGTAGTTTAGACCACGATGGAAACTCAGACAGCAACAGGTCTGGGGAAAAAAAGTTCCTGGGACATATTGTTCCAGGTAATTTCGGTGGAAAAGCAGCTTATGTTTCACAGAACTAATCGTTGCCTGGGTTGCGTAGGCTACATATATATGGGGCGGATCCATCAAAATAGGGGCAAGACCCTTTTGGGCTAGGGGGCGTGTTTGTTTTGGTGATTTCAAATATCAACATTGGCTTCCAGAAACTGCTTACCCTGCCTTTAAAGTTTTGATTTTGTTTTGTGTTTTTGTCATTTTTATTAGTTTATTTAATATATACATTTTAGTTTGGGCTAATTTAGTTTTAGTTATTTAAGTATTTTAGTATGTTTTTTATATTTTATTTCAGTTATTGTTTATAAAATGTCTGTGATTTTTTTTATTTTATTTTTTTATTTTTTATTTTTTTGTGGTGGCGCTTCAGAGTTTACACCCTAAATTTTAAACCAGAAATATTCAGCTCCTCTGCAAACCTGCCAAAAAAAAAAACAAAAAAAAAAACTTTCATATGTAGAAGACAGAACAAATACAGTCCACACTCTAAAAACAGAGGAGAAAAGCACTGCAGTAAATGCTGTGTCATGTGTGTAAATGGTGAAGCCAGACTGCTGGAACACAAACTCATTGAGTTTGAGCCCCTGCAAACACACAAACCTGCAGATGTTTGCAAAACAACTCCGTTCTCTATTTCCTGAGAAAGAGCTCAATGTTCTCTGCTTCTGTTCCCCATAGATTGGCCCTGTTGAGGAATCTAATGTACAAAAGCAAATTTTTTTCCAGGTGCAGTGAACAAAAACTCTCTCAGTGTCTAATACAGCATCAAACATGACTGCAAAAATAACTAGTTACACTCTCTCTCAGGCCATCCAAGATGAAGATGAGGTTGTTTCTTTATGGAAACAGATTTGGTGAAATGTAGCACTACATCACTTGCTCACTAATGGATCCTCTGCAGTGAATGGGTGCCGTCAGAACGAGAGTCGAAACAGCTGATAAAAACATCACAATAATCCACAAATAATCCACACCTCTCCAGTCCATCAATTAACATATTTTGAAGTGAAAATCACCATGTTTGTAAGAAACAAATCCATCAAGAAGTTTTAACATCAAACCGTTGCTTCAGATCAAAATAGAATTCCATAATCCATAATAACTATTCCTCCAGTGATAAAGTCTATCCCCTGTTGTCCTCTCACAACAAAGTCCACACACATATTTGTTTAGAACTGTTTTGGACTGTTTTTATGCTTGATCTGTGCATATTTCTCTGCTTATTAAGACTAGACAACTTTTGTCACAAGAGAAAGCCATATTATTAATAGAGGACTCATATTTTAGACAGTTATAAACAAGAGTTTATAGTTAAAACATCTTAATGATAGATGTGTTTCTTACAAACACACAGCTTTTGGCTTCCCAAGATGCTTCTTTATGGACTGGAGTGGTGTGAATTACTTGTGGATTACTGTTATGTTTTTATCAGCTGTTTGGACTCTCATTCTGACGGCACCCATTCACTGCAGAGGATCCATTGGTGAGCAAGCGATGTAACGATTTCTCCAAATCTGTTCTGCAGATATTATCATAAACACATACTCAAAAAAGATTATCATTGTTTGCCTCTTATAATGTCTCTGAACATTAAACTCACTCAGCAGCTTTAAATACAGTCTATATTTAATGTATTGCTGTATTATTGTAAGGAAACAAGAAAATTGCATTCATTAATCAACAGTTGTGGCTGTTATACTGGCTGTGCATTCATTTACATAGTTTAATAGCCTTTATCTCAGATTTTTATTCCTAAAAATGCTCTCGTGTGTAGAACTGCTCTCTTGCACCATCGATTCAGCATCATCCCCAATTACGAGTGTCTCCCAGGCCGCCGTTTTAAAACATTTACGTGACTTACAGTCACATTATGAGAGTGTTTTCGGGTGGCCGGTGTCCCCGCTGTGCTTTTACTGAAATTATTTGTCATTTTAACCAATTTGCTTGACCAGAGTCCTTGTGTGTTTCTGTTTGTTTGGTTACAGTGAGCTGTTTGAATAAGGTGAGCAGATTTCTGAAATGGGGTACGGGGACATTTCCTAGTTCAGCAGTCAAAATAGCATTAAAATCTCATTTGTTATCATTTATACATTTAAAAATGTTTTTTTGTTGTTTTTCTTTTTGTTTTTAATTGTTGTGGATTATATGAACTATTACACTAATTAAAAATTATGATTTTTGTGGGTTTTAATACAACATTAATTACCAGCTTTAATACAACCAGGATTCACACTATGAAAAATAGTAAATAGTAACTACTGCAAAAAAGTATTATATTATAACAAAATTATGACTTAACAATAAAAAATTATTTTTCAAAGTTAAACAAAGATTATTGGAGTATGTTTTACAGGAAAATACTTAAAACAAAAATTTACATAGAAATAATTAATTATATAATATATAAGATATATATAAAGTATATATAGATTTTTTATTTCATTCATTTTATTTTATATTTTTTGGAAATGGATCTTTTTCTTTATTTTAGCTTATTATTTTGCATTTAGGCATTTTAAATGCAAAGTATGTGTTTTCTGCAAATGTAGACTAATTTTTACAAGTGTAACACTGTGTTTTGATGGTTGAACTTTCCAAAGTATTTAAAATTTTGTGTAAAACAATCCTGCATGTTGTTCAGGCCCTGTTATACAGTACATCCAAACAGTATTACTTTAATTTGACATTGTAACGTAGCCGACGAGACGAGAGGCGAACGGATCCATATGCAAAGCTTTATTCTTAAACATGGTCAAAAACAGGCAAGGTTCTGACAATGGCAAACAGGTATGGTACAGGCGAGACAAAAGAGAAATCCAAAAACGGGCGTGGTCGATCGACGGCTAACAATATCCAGAGGGCTTGACAAGAGGGGTAATCCGACAACAAGAGTAGTCCAGGCAAGGTGCAAACATAGTCCAAACGACAAGACGAGATAAATCCAAGACAGGCAGATAATCAGGTAACGGGCAATCACAAGACAAGACTAGACTAAAACTATGAACTGAGACTAGAACTAGGAACTAGACAAAACTTCAGATAGGAAACTGGCTCCGTAAAGTGCTACCAGAAGGAGAGTAATAAACGCAGACAATACTCGGCAGTTTGAGCAGGATCTGAGTGGGTGTTATATAGTGTGTGTAATAGCTTTCAGGTGAGCTTGTGATTTGTACAGCTGTATGTAATCAGTGCAATGGATGATGGGAAATGCAGTCCAGGGTGATGTGTAACAGTCTATGTGGTGTGAAAGTCAATATAATGGAAGAGCGACCTCTGGTGGCAATCAGACAGAAGGTCACGGACCGGATTCGTCACAGACATGTACTGTATGTGACTACTTTGAAACTCATAAAGTTGTCTCTTTTGATAATTGATGATTTTAATGCTCTGCTCTCATCCAGGTTATGTTCTTCATGGCTAAAGTAGTATGAAGTGTTGACAGATGCTGGATCTGTCAGTTTGCATTTTTGGTTCATTTGAGATGTTCACTCATATGCGTAGAATCATAATGCTGCTGATTTGATGCTGATGTATTTTCCTGAAAGGGTTCAACACTCAGAACAGATGCTGGTCCAGAATGAGACCTGTGTGTGTGTGTGTGTGTGTGTGTGATCTGACTGCCGTATGCTTTCGCTTCAGCTAATGTGAGTAATTTTGAGACAACAATCTTAATGGTTTTGTAGATTTGAGATATTACATCTGTTGTAAGGATTGCTGATCACTTAATGCCAGAGGCAGACATCATAATCATATTTCATATTATAAAACAGTTTCAGTTATGGATGCTGATTTGTAAATGCAATGTTCCAGATGCTCTAAAATCCACATTAGAGTTACAGCTCTAACGTGAAACTTTGCATTGAATTATGAATTATTTTTATGTTTCGTAATGCATCAGCACACACTGTAAAATCAAACTTGCATGGTTAGAAGCATTAGCATTCAAATCAGATAGTCTAACGGATGTCAGGACTAGATCTTATAGCAAATGGAGGCACTTAATGAATTTGTTTAAAATAATGTTTTAATGGGTTCTTCTGTTTGGTTTACAGTTGGTAAGATTTAATTTTTTTCATGTTTTTGATTGTTCTGCTCACCAAGGCTGCATTTATTTGATTAAACCCACAGTAAAAACAGCAAAATTGTGAAATATTATTAGAATTTAAAATAATGGTTTTCTCTCTGAATACATTGTAAAAATTTATTCCTGTGATGTAAGCTGAATTTTCAGCATCATTACTTCAGTCTTCAATGTCACATGATCCTTCAGAAATCATTCTAATATGCTGATTTGCTCAAGAAACATTTCTGATTATTATCAATGATGAAAACAGTTGTGCTGCTTCATAATTTTTTTTGTGGAAAATGTGATGCATTTTATTTTTCAGGATTCTTTGATGCATAGAAAGTTCAAAAGAAAAGCATTTATTCAAAATATAAATCTTTTTGTAACATTATGAATGTCTTTACTGTCACTTTTGATCAATGTAATGCATCCTTGCTGAATGAAAATAGTAATCTTATACTGACACCAAACATTTTGAATGGAAATGTATATTCATCAGTCAGCCTGTTTGGCAAATCCATCTCAGTCAGCTTGATCCAACAACGATGGGCCGCTTTGAGCCCAAACTGTGAAACGGTTGAGAGTTTATCGCAGGCAGACCTTGATTACAGCGAAGGCCGATCTGTGTCTGTGCTTGATCACACACGAGTGAAGGGATTTGTTTCCTGAGACAGACAGACTGCTCGTTATCTCAGAGATCAGTCTGACGGCCGTCCGGAGCTCAGCATCTGTTCCACTCACAGACCTCAGTGTCAGAAATCAAATGCTCGGCTGTTTCGCTGGAGGACACTGATGTGGATTGAAAGGGCTGATAACTGCAGTTGTTCTCTGGACAGACGGACACCTCCACACGATTATTGTTGTGACAGTCTTGCAGGACCAGTTTGGATCTCTGTGTCTTTGTGAATGCTGGTTTGTGAGCTGTCAGAGAAGTTCAGTGTGTTGTGTTGCTCTTCTCACCTGCTTGTCCGTCAGTGAAATAATTGGAGAACGTTTTGCTGTCCTGTAACTTGGAAGAATCTCTCAAGATCCTCTCATTTTAGGCCATAATGAAAATAAATAAATTTATGAAATTAAAAGAACTTTCGTATTAAGCTTTTTTCTCTATAATGCTAAATAAATGAATGAATGAATAAATAAAAAAATAAATAAATCATTTCCTATAATGTAGTAACATTATTACTCACCTTGTTTATATATTTTATATTTTATTTTACTATATTTATTCTATCATATATATTTATTAAATGTATTGTTTTGTATTATATGTATTTAATATATATATATATATATATATATATATATACACACACACACACATTTTTTTAACTGTTGATTGGTTGATTGATTGATTGAATTGTTTACAGGAATGGAAATTTACCATGCGGTAATTTACATTTTTTCACTGCAGATGAATTTTTAAAATGTTTTCACTCTTTACAGATTCTTTAAGTTGAATGGAGAAAAAGATCTTGATTGTTTTTAAGTATTTGTTGTATTTATATAGAATCATTTAAATGTATTTAAATCACAAAAAAAATTAAGTTAAAAAAAACTACCATGTATAAATACTTTACAAATATATTTTAAGAATTAAACATTTATATTTTATTTTTATTTTAAATATTAAAAAATGTATATTATAAATTATTATTTTGTTTCACATTAATGATAATTTCCCATGCGTTAAATTTAAATTTCCACTGCTGTCTGCTTTTTTATTTTATTTTATTTTTTACCTGGAGAGAAAACTGTTCAGGGTTATTTGCTTTTTTTCTTTTTTTCTTTGTAGTTCAAAATGTTCAAAACTTTTTCAGTTTTTTTTTTCTTTAAAGAAAAAGATACACATTTATTGGGTAACAACTTAATAAATTCTGAATATGTAAAATATGTAAAATGAATATGGTTTGATTGACAGGTGAGTGAGGCCTCCTGACTAATCTCTGTCTATCTCTCTGTTTCTCTCTGTCAGAATGAATACAGGAAGTTGTCTATGCAGTGTAAGGATTTTGTGGTGGGTGTTCTGGATCTCTGTCGTGACACAGAGGAAGTGGAAGCCATTCTGAACGGTGACGTGGACCAGAACCCGCCCACAGAACACCAGAGACCCTGTCTGAGCCGCGTCAAACTCGCCATCAAATATGAAGTTAAAAAGGTGAGAACACTCTTATCCCTGTAAAGCCTACAGTATTATATTTAATACACAAATAAGACCTCTAAATGATCAACATGATCAAAACTTTACTGATAAACCTGTCATCTAAATGATAGTTTAGACTTTAGCACGTACAAAGTAATCAGGCTTTTGAGGAACATTTATTTGTTCATCTCTCAATCCTCATTGCGTTGTATTGCATTGCATTTGCTTTATATATTTTGATCATCAAATTAAGCATTTAAATATTTTCATAAGGCATATTATTAGATATATAGAGTGATGGCTGATATTTATATCATTTTATGCAAGTACCTGCAATACTGTTATAAAGATCTCATTGATGTACATTACAATCAGAATTTCATACTTTTTCTTCATATAAATATCAGCATCTGCATCAAATTGCATATTTTTGCTCAGTTTGTGTCTCTTAATAAAACTGAGCTGTTTTTCCTCCATATTCTCACCATATTATACCATAAAAGCCTGATGTATCAAATATGATACTCAACAAAACACTTTTTTCTTTGTCTAAAGGTACTAAATTAGATTTGAGGACTATTATTTCATATGTCAGGCTTTACGAAGAAAATATAAATGTGCTCTGCATTGCAAACAAATCTGAAGTGTATTGGCTGTAGTATGTGTGACTATAGTAAGCGCTTAGTACTGTGGTATATATCCGATCAGGATGAAGTCAGTGGGTTTGGAGACGTGAGGTGAGGTGAGGTGCTCAGGTTTGGAGTCTAATCAAGTATCTGAGCGCTTCTGTTCTTCACCTCAGCTGAACTCGTGATTGGTGGACTGTGTCTCAGATGGAGAACTCGCTGTCTGAATGCTAACAGCTCCACAACTTCTTCACCTTCTGACTTCCGCGCGCACTCCACTGACTCTCAGAACTATATGGAAAACCATCAGCTTCCTCATGAAATCACTGCACAGGCTATTGTTTTTAGGTCACACGTGTGTTTCTGGATGGTAAATACCATGTGCTGTGAGCTGGAGAATTATAGTTGGCTTCGTCTGATCTTATTGGACTAAATGTCAAACACGCTGGAGAGAGGAAATGAAGGCGAGACAGGGGGCCAGTGGCGACACGCCTCAGCGCTGCTTTCATTTCACAAGATAAACACAGATGCAGTCGCTGATGGCCAGCGAAGTGTCCAGGGAGCTATGTGATGATCTGCATCAACATGAAATGAGTGTCTCAGATGTTTCTCCTCACAAAAAGAGCCCATAATCTCACACGAGTCTCAGTTTCACAAGAGATCTTAACAGTTTCTGAAACAAAAAGGTACCGAAGTGTGCAATCAGAAGTCAGAAATTATCTCAATATGAGCTCAAACATTTCTCATCAAATGATCTGAGCTGCTTTTCACGTTCATTTTGTTGCTCTGTTCTTTTACTGTATGTCAGCTGTTGGCTTTGTTTGCATAGAATTTTGATTTCTCCTCAAGCACTGTAGAAGATGTGTCTGAGGCAAAATTGATACTTCTTTGAAACATAACTGAGAACTGCATTAAAGGTCCTTGCGCACTGAGTCCGAAATTTTCGTCCCAAATTTTTGCATGTTAAAACATTAATACGAACTCATATTGTGTCAATCACGTTTACACACTGCCTCCGAAACATTCGTCCATCATAAAAAAAAAAAAATTCGGATCAGGTTCGATTTTCTGCGTTTTCGCGTCCGTAGCATGCATTTTGATAGGAAAGGATGAGGAATACGAAAAAATGCACACAAAAATTTTGGACTGCAATGACCTTAAGTCTCCTGAGCAATGAAAACAAGGCATTCTCAGTATAATTACAAGTTGCACAACAGTAGGACATACTAT
>JAFVLL020040087.1:0-10664 GCA_021397915.2 Tor tambroides | reverse complement strand
TCAATGAAAATGTCAAAGACAAAAATATTTGACACAAAAATCCTTCGAATTGCTTCCAGATAGATGAGGTGTCGTAAACATTACCTCAAGGTGTTACATAGTTCAAAAAACACAGACGTTTTGGCACATGTCCGCAGCTTACAAGATATGTATCTTCAGGCAAGATATGCTATATTATATGCAAGTGTTCCTAAAACATAACAAATGGACCCTGTCCCATTTAAGAACGGAATCAAAATATTAGTTTTTTTTTCTTTGGTGGAAAGTAAAGAGTAGTCTCTGGGGGTCTGAATGGCTGCAGTAAGAGAGGTGATATTGATGGCTAAGAGGGGAGAGAGGCCAGATGAAAGTGCTGCCATGGTCTCTTAAGATGGAGCTTGAGACATGGACTGGAGCGGTCGGTCTGGGGGCGGCTTAGGTTTCCCTCCGGGCCGGAAGTGGCGCTTTTCCCCTGGCGAGAAGCTTTTCCTGCAAAATAAAGAAATCATTACTAAGATGACAGCTCCTCCACCAGCCCGGACCTCTGGGGAACGCAGCTTCGAGAACTGCCACTACTGATTAGGTAGCACTGCTTTGGGCCAACATCACCTCTAGCCGAAAATAAACACCATAGTATGTCGCTCACTCTATTTTTCCCATTCTCTTCCTTGTGTTTTCCTCAGCGCCGCTACACCACCACATCCAGGCGGTTTAGTGTAATGGGTGACCTTACTTGGATTGACATCTGAACCCCAAATAATTAGGCAAATGATCAGGGCTCAATGGTGCTGACCCTCTGCGATCGTGGCGTGTGGCGTCCTACAGTCCTGCTGGGTCAGTTCCGACAGATTTCAGGCCAGCGTCACTCTCCAACAGCTCCGTCCCAAATCATCTCCACCGTCTGCCAGATGAGCACCGCCAAAGAGCCTGTGGACTTTAGAGAGCTTTATGTCTCCTTTCTGAAAAACCATCAGCGATTGGCCCGAGATCACAAGTTGACCCGAGAGTAATGATTACCATGGAGAATAGACGGTCTGAATCTGATCCCGGACTCTTGTCTGGGTTTAAGGGCTCCTGGAGAGATGAATTGTTGATGCCCTTCAAGACAATAATGTCGTCCCTATATTTTTACTGTCTAAGAAGTGGATTCTCCTCAATCAAAAGGGTGCATTGTTACAGATTGCTCTATGATATCCTAGACAAGGAGTTGCATATTTTTGAATATTGGTGACTTGGGTTACTGAAGCAGTGTATCACTAAAACGTTGCAATCATTTATACGCCTACAGTCCTCTGACTTCACAGACACACACACACACACACACACACACACAAATACTGTAGGTGTAATGGTTTTTATACTTATATTACAAATTTTCTATCCCCCTACACCTAAACCCTACCCCTAAACCTACCCCTTACACAAAACTTTCTGCATTTTTAGATTTTCACAAAAAAAAAAAAACAAAAAAAAAAAAACCATTTAGTATGTTTTTTAAGACTTTTGAATTATGGGGACATAGGCGGTGTCCTCATAAACCACCTTCACATTGTAATACCTATGTCATTATACAAATATGTCTCCTCATAAACCACCTAAACTGGTGCACATATATAAACACAGGGACGTAAAATGAGAGTTTACCTTTAAAAAATTACACATTTATTATTTATTCGCCATTATACTTTATTATCCAAATCTGTATGCTCTCAGAATCATCATGTAGCTCTTGCTATACAGCATTAGTTCATAGTGACCAGTGACCAGGGGCTGTCAAAACAATAAATAAATGAAAATAAATAAATATTCGATTTTTACAGACCAATGCATAAAAAGTGGCAGATGAGCTGAATAAAAATGCAATTTCACTCTAACGTAATATATTTTTAGATTTACATATACATTTATATATAATAACAATAAAAATTCTGTCACATTGACATGCAATTTTTCATGTTATTCTGAACAGAACAGATGCATTAACAACCATTCACCGAAGTTTAAATGTTTATTGCACTTAAGGCGAACAGGCCTTTAGACCATTATGCTGCCTCAGAAGCCTGTCTGAAATCTATAGAACCTTGTTTCTGCCATTGAATAAAATATTTTTTTAAAGTGCAACTGTGACTTTTTATCTCACAATTCTGACGTTTTCCCAGAATTGCGTGATATAAACTTGCAACTGCGAAGAAAAAAGTCAGAATTGTGAGACAAAAAGTTGCAATTACCTTTTATTTATTTATTTATTTATTTACCATGGCAGAAACAAGCTTCCATAGAAATCAGTTTTTGGAGGTATGCACTGAAACAGAAGGTCTAGAAACTTTTTTTTTTTTCAGAAATTGCTAGTAAATTTCACAAATACTGAAGAAATGGCAAGTAACACTGAATTAAACATGAAATTTTGAAGCAGAAAGACTGATAGTAGTAGTACTTTCTTGTGAAACATACTCCAAAAATCTTTATTTTATTTACAAATTTGAAAAATCCTTTTTTACATTTTATGCAAACATGGCCTCTAAAGTCATTGCTTGATAGGGCAACGAGGCAACCAGGCAGCTGCCTAAAGCTTTTAGACACAGCCAATATAAATAGGTAGAGAGAAAGAAAGAGCAACCCCAGAGGACGAGCCCCAGGTGTCACAGTCACGTCCAGGTGCAGGGACTCTGTTGTCATGTGATTAGCATAAGCAGAAATTCCCACCTGCTGCTGCTGCTTACTCACAGAGATTAATGTGACAAACACAAATGAGCCATCAGAGGCCAGGCTGCTGTCCTCTCTAATGGAGACTGATAAAAGACAGACTGCATCTTTCTCTCTCACACACACACGCACACACACTCATCCAGCAGCCAGCAGGTCTCTAATGGTTTAACTGGCTCCATGTGCAGATGCATTTACACGTCTACCTCAATTAATGGTTCCGATTTCTACACAACTGCTGATGCAGCTGATGTTTTGTTTTTTGTTTTGTTTTGTTTTGTTTTGTTTTGTTTTTGTTTTGTTTTGGTTGTTTTGTTTTGTTTTGGTTGTTTTGTAAAAAAAATTGTTTACAACCAAATTCTTGTTTATTTAATTTATTTAAAATTTCACACTACTTTTTAATGTTTTTTAGTATTTATTTTTTGTATTAAAATTATCAAAAGCGATAGTAAAGAAATTTATAATGCTACAAAAGATTTCTGATTCAAATAAATGCTGTTCTTTTAAACTTTATATTCATCAAAGAATCCTGAGAAAAAAAAAAGAAGCAAAAACTGTTTGATAATAATAACCATTATTAATAATTGAGCACCCATAAAAACTCCAAATCAGCATATTAGAATGATTATTAGAATGATTTCTGAAGGATTATGTGAAACTGAAGACTGGAGTAATGATGCTGAAAATTCAGCTTTGCCATCACAGGAATAAATTATATTTTAAAATATACTAAAATAGAAAGCAGTTATTTTACATTGTAATAATATTTCACAGAGTTACTGTTTTTACTGTATTTTTAAACAAATGAATGCAGCCTTGGTGAGCAGAAGAGACTTTGTTCAAAAAAAACATTTAAAACCTATAGCTAGATAGATTTATATTGTACTTTAAGATACTTCAGACTAATACCATGGTGCTAAAAGTGTGATATTACCTTCCCATCATGCCCAAATGACTATAGTAATGTGGGGGGGGGGATGAAGTGACCTCATGTTCTTAAGATGAATAATAAGGCACATGTTCTCCCATTACTGAATCACTTAGACCCAAATACTCACATACACACACAAACACATTTTTCTTGAATAGACCCTCTTCTGATTTCCTGTGCCGCCCTGTATTGTTTAGTGACTGTTGTGAGTAACTGTCAGTAGAGGGAGGTTACAAGGGGAGCATGTGCTCACATAAGCGCGTGTGCACGTCTTTGCATCATCCGCCCTACAAACCCGCCTAATTAAGGAGCAAAACCCAGTCAAGTTTGTTTGGCGTTGCGCACAACATTTAAATAGCTTAAAACAACACTGTCTGTTTGCTCACTCAACACATTTCCATGTTCATGCCGTCGCTCTTGTTCCATTTTTCTGTGGATGAGACTGATTTACAAAAACACAAATGAGATTGTCATCTATTGGTTCAGAGAGATTCCCCACAGCACTGTAGTCTGGTTTGACTCTTGTATATCGATGCGTTTTGGATTCTCTTGCATAACTTTGTAATGGATAACACATTGTTGCAGTGCATTTACTTGCCTGGGTCCTAATTTTCAACTGTTGTACCAATTGCAAACGTCATCTTGCAAGCAACTCAAATGCTGTCGGATCTGATCAGTGATGAGCGAGGGAGGATTTACCACAAGACATCCAGAAACACAAATGGTTCACATGCTCCTCTGCCTTTGTATAAACACTTCCTTTAAAAAGCTATTAGAGACAATAAGTCCTTAAAGGGATAGTTCACTAAAAAAATAGAAATTCTGTAATTACTCACCTTGTTATCATTATAAATCTGTAGGACATTCTTTCACCTGTGGAACACAAAATAAGATATTTACAGGGTTTTTTTTTTTTTTTTTAAGTAAAATAAAAGACAATGGGGTCCCATACTGTTGTTCTGGACCTCATTAACTTTTACTGGATAAACAAAAACAGTTCTTCCAAATGTTTATAGCATATCTATGTTTTTTTTACAGATTTGGCATACCACGAAGTCAGTAAACTGTGACAATTTTTAGGTGAACTACTGTAGAATAAAAAAAAATTCAAAAACATTATGTACAAAAAAAAAAAAAAAAAATCAAAGATGGAGAAAATGGAGCACATTTTACAAGAAAATACTATTTCAGTTTTTCTTAATGTCGCATTTAATTCAGTGTTACATGCAGTTTCTTTGTAATTATTTCTGAAATGTACAAACATTTTCTAAATAAGAAATGTTTCAAAGTAAATCCTACACTATATTTTTTTGTCAGTATACCATTTTAATAATCATGAAGTGAAACCGGTGCAGGTACACTAGCATGCTTATGTCTTTTTCTAGAATGTTCTAACTCGCACATCTGGTCCTAATCATCCTGATCCTGTTTATTTGGCCTGTTAGAGACTAAATCGTAATCTTCCCTCATTTTTCCAATAGCAATTGATATGCACTATTAGTTGGTACCCACTGTGTAGTTTATGCTTACATAAAAGCACGTCAATGTTTACAGGGCTTTAAGTGATTGGACTTCAGAGGCGGAATGTCATCACCGACCTCGCCTGAGCCAGTTGTGGATAAGCCGGATCTATGGAAATGCATCAGAGAGACACCAAAATGAATGCATCTAAACCAGAGCTTAGCCAACAATCCAGGCCTCCAAGCGATATCCACTTCATGAGCATTATTACGTAAAGAGATGAGCGAAAGCATGATATTTTATCTCATGTTGCTTAAAAAATAGATATAGTCCAATTAAGGTCCAAAGAGCCTGAGATTAAGCAACATTTTGGAGGGAGTCTTGATTTTAAAGACCAATATTTCACCCTTCCAACAGTTTAATCAAAATCATGATTGCGTCCTTTGTGAAGCGGCCGCTTTTTCATCATTCCTCTGCTCTTAACTATTCAAATGCATTCAAACAGAATGACAGTAATAATAATAAGATGACTTGTGATGACATTTTCCCTTGATTTCATAAGGTCGTCACATGTTAACTATAGTTCAAGTGCAACATTTACTAATACAATCAAAATGGACGATCTGTTTGTAATTATCCCACACTCCCAGTACTCGGAAACGTAATCCGAAATGTCTGTTTTGTGAGCATTGTCACGCGAACGCGCTGCCACACAATGCCATCACTCGCTGTCCTTTATCATCCGTTTGTCCCCCGGGCCGTACACTTCTGCACATAATCGCCGACTCTCCTAAATATTCGCAATCGATCAGCGTGTCACCTGTACGGGCGCAAAGAAAGGCCTGTAACAAAGACGAGGGGTGTATGGGCGTCCGGGGGGCATGGGTCGCATTGTGTTGAAGCTCGGTGTGAAAGGGTAGCTCTGGGAAAGGGCCCCCAGGTGAAAGGTGGAGATGCACTGTGGAACAAAGTAAAGGTGACAGTGGAGTGTCGGTGTCACCCACCTGAGGAGTAACCTCTGTGCTATCAGTGTCAGAGGAGCTCCAGGCGTCAGGCAGCTGGGACCTGAACAAGGCCTCAGTGTTTATGAGGCTGACTGTGACCTTTCAACACAATATGTCGTTATATAAGAAAGCCATTAGACATACCTGTGGCTGTCTGCTAGTGTTTGATATGAGAGGCGGGTGAATTGTTTGGGGCAGGCTATAGAATTGGCTAAATATCCATAAGTTGTGCCTAAATATAACGTGCATTTAAAACATATTCATGTTACTTAGATTATCATTAATAGAAAGCAACTTAAATATCAGATGTGAAAATCCAGATGTTTGACTAAATTAGACCTAATAATGCATAAAATGGTGTCAGTTTGGGTTGAGTAAATAATTTATATATTTATGTTATGTATTTATATAATGTACACTACATTAAAATGCTGTTTTGAAAGAAATGTATACGTTTATTCAGCAATTCCACATATTGGAGTTGGTCCTGTTATAGACATTAAAGACCTTTGTGTATTTTTCTTAAAACTGTTCCCATCAAACCTTACTTGAAGAGGTAGCAGTATCTTTCTCCCCAAGCACACTACAAAAAATTATAATAATGTACTTTTAATGAATAAAAAGAAAACCTTAAGAAGGTTTATCTTATTTCACCCTTGTTTTTATGGCATTTTCAATATGGACAGTCTCTGTAATCATGTGTGGTTCTGTGATCTGCAGTTTCGTCCACTGTTTGTACTCGAATTACACACGTCTCCCTCGCCAACCCAACTCCACCACTCACTGCAGCCTGACAGAAACAACCATGAGAAATTGATTCATGTAATGGCAATATTCCTTAATGAGAGTAGGCCTAATTGAGAACCGCATTACTCCAGGACTTCAGAACCGATTAGGTCTGTAAGGGGTGAAGAAAGCGGGGGATATGTTTTCCATATGGTGAGAAGGTCTGCCATCTGCTATGATTCACAGATTGAAGAATGTATGCATTCTGAAAACAGCCATCTTCCCTCCTGTCATTTCGGATTTTACAGCGCTACCATGAGCTCTCGGCAGGCTGATATTATTTTCAAAGTTCTGCATTTTCAAAAGGGACAAACACAAATATTTATTTTACGTCATTGCATTTACATTACCATCTACGAAGCAAAAATCAGGCATGTCACACTGCTGATGAATTTTACTGCCTTACTGATACTCACACTGTTCAAAAATTCCGTTTCCTCGGAAAAAATGAACCATTTACGCATTTCCATACTCCCCGTAATCACATAAAGTGGTAACCAGTGCTCAGGTCTGATAGTCTTATGAAATCAAACGTTCCCTGCTCAGCTGAAATGAACTGATTGACAGCTGACCTGACCTATAATCAGAGCAGGAAGGTCTCGTTACAAAAGTAGTGGAAATTTCTGCGGTCAACTATAATTAGGCCCAGCACCCCAGAGCAGGTACGAAGAAACAGTGCCAGGAGCAAAGCATTATGGGGCAGCATGTGACTGTCTCTCAGTACGAGTTGTCACTGTATGTGTCTGCACTTACTAACACAAATACACACACACACACTGTCTCAATCCCTCAGGCTGCTAAAATTGAATCTCAAGTTGTGTCCTATTTTGGTTGAAGAACAGGTGATCCGATTGGCGAACACACTTTCTCCTGCTTTCCTTCCCTCCTGTGGCAGTTAATGAATGTAGCGACAACATAGTTTTCCAAGAAAAGGAACGAGGGGTTGTGGCACAGAACGGAGCGCTACTTGATTAGCATTGTTTTTGCGGTGCACGTCTGGGTTAAACGAGAACGACATGTTTTGCTCCTTTATTCAAGACATTTGTCTTTGCTATTGTTTGCTGGCTTACTTCATCTGATCTGGCACGGATGCAGAGAGCTGGGTAATTACGACCGAGTTTTTGTTTACGGACACTCTGCCTATAGCCGAATGAATGCAAAGCTGTTCGTCTTGGGTGATTGGTATTGTTGAAAAACGCTTGGATGGTTCGGAAATACCCACTCAAATTAGGCAAATCCTTTCACCTCTCTCGCTTGTCGTGTGGTATATGACTTGTCTGAAATGGGGAAAGCATGGAAAACGAAATAAAAATAAAAACGGACGTTGTGTGATAAACTTACACACAGACACGCAAAGCAAACACGAATGCATGTATTTTCCCTATGTACGTGAACTGGGCACCTGTGAGTCTTTCTGTTGTCTGTGAAAGAACATTTACATGGCCGTCTATTACTATGCAAATCAGTCTGGACTCATATAGGCACGTAAAAAACTCTGAAAATCCCACAATGTGTTCTTTGTTTGTTCCTTCATTTGTTTATGTTCTTAATGGGGCCAATGAAGACTGTGGACAACACCAGTGATGTTACAAATGATACTTGTATCATTAAAGCTCCATCGCTTGTTTGACTAGAAACATTTATTATGCGCATTCCTGTACTTTTGACGTAACGCTGCAAGACCACATACAAAATACTTTCCTTTTCAGTCATAAGAAAGACTGACAATGTTATTATTGTCTTGGAAAAAGTCCTAAGTAAATACTTTCCAGCAATTTGTAAATTATTTCTGTAATTACATGGAGGCGGTGGATGTGTATGGACAAATTTCAGAGGCACTTATCATTAAATAAGAACATGTTTTACTATACAGCCAAACTCTGGAGGAGAGTAATTACTTTTGAAAGAAAGCAGAGAGGAAGAGCAACACTATGCCAGCCCTTCAATTACCAGCTCATAATCACAGCCGTCCCCGGGCCATCTGACCAGCACTGGACAGCTGCTCTAGTGAAAGGGGAACACAC
This sequence comes from Tor tambroides, assembly GCA_021397915.2. Classification (NCBI taxonomy): domain Eukaryota; kingdom Metazoa; phylum Chordata; class Actinopteri; order Cypriniformes; family Cyprinidae; genus Tor; species Tor tambroides. Next base: position 1,776 of record JAFVLL020040087.1, on the reverse strand, counting down.
ACACACACGCACACTTCCTGTTAACGTTCCCATAGCCCCTCGTTGACTGGCATTCCTCTATTGACACCCGTGGTCGGTGAGGATAGATACAGCTGGGACAATGACATTTAAAATAATGCTGTAATGGTCTAGTTTAAAACACACTTGCCAAGAAATCTTAAAAATTCTTACAAATGTGCACTTTGTATTCAGGTTGGTGTCGGTCAAAAACTTTTATAGTATTTTTGAGAAAGATTAAAACATTTATAAATATAATATTAAATATTTTTGTATTTTTACTAATTTAGGGCAGTCGTGGCCTAATGGATAGAGAGTCGGACTTATAACCCGAAAGTCGTGGGTTCAAGTCTCAGGTCTGGCAGGGATTGTAGGTGGGGGGAGTGAATAACCAGCACTCTCAACCACCCTCAATACCACAACTGAGGTGAGACCCTTGAGCAAGGCACCGAACCCTCAACTACTCCCCGGGCGCCGCAGCATTGGCTGCCCACTGCTCCAGGTGTGTGTTCACTACTGTGTGCGTGCACTTGGATGGGTTAAATGCAGAGCACAAATTCCGAGTATGGGTCACGATACTTGGCCACACACCACTTCCCTTTCCCCTAATTCAGTAATTATTAATGATTATAATAATTCATTCGAATTATTTAATGAATGTAAAATAATTTAAATAATTCATATTAATCATTAATTATTTATTGTGATTATTTAAATAATTGTAATAATTCCGTTTTTTAAATAAAAAATGAAATTAAAAATAAATTAATTAAATGAAAATAAATGCAATTATATATATATATATATATATATATATATACACACACATTTATTTTCATTTAATTAATAAATATATTTTTATATAGTTTATTTATAATATTATTATTTTATATATATATATATATTTTTTGTCCTTATCTTAAAAATACTAATACCTTAATACTAAACACTACTTATTTAATAAATGTAAAATAATTTAAATAATGCATATTTATTTTTAATTATTTATTAGGATTATTTAAATAATTGTAATAATTCCCATTTTAAATAAATAAAAAATTAATTAATTACATGAAAATAAACACATTTATAAAGTGTAAATAATTTTGAAATATATGTATGTGTGTGTGTGTGCGTGTATACATACATATACATACATACACACATGCGCACACATACACACACATACACACACACACACACAGATATATATATAGTTTATTTTGTATAGATTTTTTTCCTTATTCTAAAAATACTAATACCTTCATCCTAAACACTTAAGTTTTTTTTTTAAAGATTTTAATTCGTTTAGTGAGGCTTTTTCTTCATTTTTATTTACCCTTATGGTTTTGAGTTGATGCCTGCCAATGATATAAAAATTATTTTGAATAAACAAAAACATTGTCATTATATAAGAGTTGTATTCAAGTTATTGTATCTATGAATTGCGTTTTTCAATATTTTTATGCATCACATCACTGATCCAGATATTAACGCATTCGTCGGTCATGTGTTAAAATACGTATTTTCCGTACAATATAGGATCAAATCTACATAAATAAATGGTAAAGCAGTTTTAAGCTTCTTGCCATAGTGGCTTACAATGCCTGATCGCCCTTTTATGCCATTTAAAGAAGTCACCACTCCAGGAGACAGGGAAATTTCTCCGAGGCACTTGTGCATCCAGCAGACCAGAGTTAGTGGGCAGGGTGGAATCCATGCATGCAGCCCATAACAAAGCTCTCTCTTACCTCCTCTCTCTCCAGCCCAGCGATTCCC
>JAFVLL020040086.1:0-32041 GCA_021397915.2 Tor tambroides | reverse complement strand
AAAAAATTAAAAAAAAAAAAAAAAAAAAAATCTCAAGGAGAAAAGTTATTAATTTCCAGGAAATTACAATGAACAAGAAGTGAAGCTTTGTAGCTTCAATTAAGAATGCAGATGCCCTAAAAAAAACTTTCAAAAGTGGTTCATACAACTTATTTTCAATATTCGAAAATGTCTAGAGAGAAAAAGACAATAAAAGTGGGGAAAAATGCCTTAAAGGGACAGTACACCCCCAAAACTTTAATTCTCATTCCATCCAAATCTTATTGCACAACTTTATGGCTTCTGTTCTTCTGCAGAACACAAAAAAAGAAAGTCTTGAGGAGAAATTAAATTAAATGACTATATTCCAGGGATTTACAATGAAAAAGAAGTGAAGCTTTGTAGCTTTAATTAAGAATACAGACACGCCATACAACTGTCGTAAAAATGGTCCACACAACTTTTTTTTTGTAGTATTCAAAGACGTTTGAAACCATACAATAGTTTTGTGTGAGTAATGTGAGTCAGATTTGTGGATTAATCATTCAGATGGGTTTGTGAATTGATTCATTAACAAAACTGTCCTCTCTGATTGATAAGATCTAAATGAATGATTCACTCATGAATCAGACTTTTCTACTTTTCTCAAGAACACATCAAGGCAAGCTCATAAATGATTAGCCAATCACAACAGAGCTCATTTACAAATAGTCTTAAAGGGACAGTAGCAAAACAGCTTGTTTCATTTAAATACTCAGTAAAAGGTTAGAAAGTGGTCTAAAAGAACTAAACTATAACTTTTTGGTGCAAGAAATCTTGGCATTACAAGTGGAATGCTGAGTATGTTATTTCTTGTGTCACCAAATTTCTAGAGAGAAAAATACTATAAAAGTGAAGAAGAAAAAAAGGGTTACTTTCCAGTTCATTTATATTGAAAAAAACCCCTTAAAGGGACAGTACACCCCAAAATTGCAATCTCATTTAATCTAAATCTCATTGCAAACCTTTATGACTTCCTTTCTTCTGCAGAACACATGGAGAAAAAAATAAAAATCTCAAGGAGAAATTAAATTTACAAGGAAATTACAAAGAGCAGGAAGTGAAGCTTGGTAGCTTCATTTAAGAATGCAGACACGCCATATTGTTGCAAAATGGTCTAAAAAAGCTAAATTACAAAATCTCGGTGCAAGAAACCTTGACATTATAAGTGGAATGCTAAATATGTTATTTCATGGTTCACCAAATTTCTAGAGAGGAAAACGTTTATAAAAGTGAAGAAATTAAATCATTTCTATTGACAAATCCCTTAAAGGAACAGTACACTCAAAAAATGTAAATTTCATTTCATTAAAATCTCATTGCAAACCTTTGACTTCCCTTCTTCTGCAGATCACATGAAAAAAGACATGAAAAAAAAAGTTACTATTTTCCAGGAAATTACAATGAGCAAGAAGTGAAGCTTTGTAGCTTCAATTAAGAATGCAGATGCGCCATACAACTGTCGTAAAAATGGAGTTTGTGAACAGAATCATCTGATTAGTTTTCTCAAAAACACACCAAGATGAGCTCATAAATGGCTAACCAATCACAACAGAGCTCATTTACTTATAGTCTTAAAGGTACGGTAGCAAAATTTCTTTTTAAAGCTTAAGGAAAGGTTGGAATATGGTCACAAAGAAGTAAATTACAACATTTATTCTGCACAAAACCTTGACATTCTAAGAGAAATGCTAAGTACATAGTTTTTAGTGTCACCAAATGGAATTGCGAATATAATAATCGCTTTTAAGAAAGTGAGAGAAACCGACCACAATGAAATGGACAGAGAGTGAAGCCATTTTTCCGCTAATAGCGGCAGCTCATTCAAATCCTTTTTACATAAAATGACTGAATTTTTTATCCTTTGAATGTAAAAAAAAGAAAGAAATTGACAGATGGATGCTATAAGAAAGCCACAAAGCTGTTGAGCCATTGTACAGCTGCTGAATGCGGCAGTGGACGTACTCCATCTCTCAGAAATGATTTGAGTTTTGTCTGGCTGCCGTGAATCCCTCACTGATGGAGTCTTTACTTTCCTCTTCAACACACAATAAACCCTACCAGACTAATATATATATTTTTACCTGCCTCCATTTTTCTTGTTTGCCAAAGGCATTTTATCTGGAGGAACAGGAGATGGTGCTCCCTCAAAAATATTAATATGGTGCTCCCTCAAAGAGTGCAAATCATTATTTTCCCCGAAGTAAATCAGCTTGGATGAATCAAACCAGTGAAAATGAATGGGATGCCAAACATCAGCCCTTCCAGGAAGAATAAGTATTCATAAAAGTATGAATCACCCTCTAAATGTCAAAAAAAGTATCTCAAAGTCTCTTCCTTTACGTGTTCTTGAATAAAATCTCCCTGAAGATGGACACAAATCCTTTGTTGGCTTTAACCATGACACCTGGTCTTCGCTTCCACTTCTTTTTCCCATTTCTCGTCGCCAATGATGCTCTGATAAAGCCATTGTGCCCTGCGGGGGCGAATCAATTTGCATTCAGATGATTCAATCTTGTGTTTTTCTTTGGTCGCTGAAGGTGAAGGGTTGGTAATGATGGTGGCTAGACATTCAGAGATTACCTGGAAAAATGAGTGTGTCCTGCTTATATAGACCTGCTTGATTTCAAATCACCCCATCAAAGACTCTTTTGTTTGTCCGTCCTCTATTTCATTATCTTATCCAGCAGTGTTTCATTAGAGCTTGCTTTAGTGAGTCTTAGTAGATGAAGGCGGCTGGAGATACTGATAGTGTTTTGTGTTAAAGGGGTCATTTGATGAGATTTCAAGTTTTCCTTTCTCTTTGGAGTGTTACAAGCTGTTTGTGCATAGATAAGATCCCTGGAGTTGCAAAGACTAAAGTCTCAAAACCAAACAGATGTTCTTTATAAAAATTAAGACTCTGCCACGCCCCCCTAAAACAGCTCATTTAAACACGCCCCCACATGTCTACGTCACGGTGTGGGAAGATTTGCATAACACCGCCCAAATGTATACGCAAAGAAAGAAGGCGTAACTTTTATTCTCGCTGTAGTATTGTTGCTGCCGCCGGCGCCATGTCCTGGAGACGCTGTGTTTCGTTGTGAAAGTGAAAGTACTTTGTTTGGGCTTCCAAAAGAGGACACAACTAGAAATCAGTGGTTAAGTTGTATTTACAACACTATTTTAGAACAGTTCAACCCAAATGTTAGAGTGTGTGCAGCGCATTTTACGGAGGAATATTTCCCGAACCTGGAAGAGTAGCCTACAATGCTGGCTTGCACAAAGGCTGTTTCTGTAAAGTGGGGCAATTCCAACTTTGCAAGGACAGTCTGGCGCTTCTGACTCACAGCCTGTAAGTATGTTTCTGCCACTGAAGATTCAAACGTGAGTTTTGAGCAGTGTAGAGTAGTGCTTGTTGTTTGTCATTTCAAAATGTATCACAAATGCAGACATGGTAATGACGCGTAAAAAGACAGTATAAGTCATTATAATCAGTAATTATGTCCTCACTGATGCAACAAATGCCTCGTTTATGATGGGTTTTATTGTTTTTGTGTCATCGCGCCGGGGCACGGCATCACAATACAGTAAGGGGGCGTGACATTCCGTCTCATGCTTAAGGTATTCGGCCAATCACAACACGCTGGATAGCTGGCCAATCAGAGCACGCCTCGCTTCTCAGAACGATGAGCTTTGTAAAAATCGACGCGTTTCAGAAAGGCGGGGCATAGAGGAGCAACAATAACGTACAGTATGTGGAAAATAATGTGTTTTTTTAACCTTAAACCGCATAAACACATTGCATTACACCAAATACACAAAATGTTCTTTTTAGCAATGTCATATGACCCCTTTAAATTCGAATAAAGGACTTGTGTGTCCAGCAAGTTTGTGAACTGCATGACTCGAAAAGTGGACTTTCATTTTGATCATATTCCAAGAAGATGTGTTTTGAGCTTTGAGTTCAAATCGGAAGATTTGCTTTGTGTTGTAAGCAGGCCCATAGTAGCTGGTTTGTTTTATAAAGCAATATGACAGCTGATAATTGATATTGTGGATTTTTTGCAATGTGACTTTCTCCCCAAATTCTCATTACTGCAGTGAATCAGAGCATCTAAAATTTGGCTAAGTTTTTTTGTTTGTTTTTTGTTTGTTTGTTTGTTACTCCCATTGTTGTTAGCAGTGATTGACATCAGTGTGAAAAGCAAAATCTTTTCATTTACATTAAATTCATTACAATTATGGGATTCAGACTATTTATTTTAGGTTTTTATTTGCTGATTTATGTGATTTATTTATTTGTTAATTTATTGCGCATTATGGTGATGAGAATTATATTTTATTATTTTGTATTATTTTTATTTATATTATTTTTAATTTATTTTATGTTACAGTGATGAAAATGTTTAATTTTTATATGAGAATTTATGTTGTTTACTTAATTAGATTTTGTTTTGCAGTGTGATACAAATTAATTATGTATGCATTTTATTTTATTTGTTTTTCCATTACAATACTAAGAATTGTTTTTCATTGTGGTAATTTAATTAATTAATTAATTAATTAATTCATTCATTCATTCATTTATTTATTTATTTATTTATTTATTATGGTAATGAAAATGATAGTTTTATAATATTTAACTTTTTTGCATTATAATAATTATTTATTTATTTGTTTGTATTTTTCTTTGTTTATAATGAGAATGAGATTCATTATTTATTTAGCATTTTGTCATGAAAATGAGATCTTTTATTTATTTTTATTTATTTATTTTTTTGCATTATATGAAAAATAGATTGTTTGTTTGTTTGTTTGTTTGTTTGTTTGTTTGTAATGTGAATGAAATTGATTCATTTTGCATTATGATCATGCGCATGAGAGGATTTTATTTTTTTGTATTATGATACCAAAAATTAGATCATTCATTCATTCATTCTTTGTAACGAGAATTAGATTTATTGATGAGATTTATTTTGCATTACGGTAATGATAATGAGATTATTTAATTTATTTATTTTTAATTTTTGTATTGCAGTAATTGTCATGAAAATAATGTCACAAAGCAAAATATTTTAATAGTCCTAAAAGCAGGATTTATTTGCTTTATGCAGCATAGAATTTCATATGTGAACTATTACCCAGGCTTGTTCTTAACAGGTTTCATGAAATTCACCCTAATGTTTGTGAAACTGCTGAACAATATTCATAATTGATTTTAATGTTCACATCACCCAGCCTTATACAGAAGGCCTTTACAGCCTCCAGGTGTTTTGAGTATGTTGAGTATATAGTTTGAGTGTATTTCGGGTCTTGTTTCTGTTGTGTTATCCTCACGTCTCTCCTCTGGTCTCGTTGCGTTCTCCTCAGTTGCCCGTCTGAGTTTAAAAGCCCGAGGTGTGACGAGAGAGCTAACCCGTGCGATCACTACTGTCAGAACCAGGGCGTTTGTTCCCTCACCGCCTATAACAAACCTCGCTGCAAGTAGGTCTTTCTGGTTCACTCAGTTTCCAAAACATTCCAGAACATTCCCACAATCCCATCCGCCTGTTCGTGGAATGAACACGCACAAACATCGCCAACCAACTCGCACAGCTTCCAAGAGCACGTTTCACATTTCGCATTGCACTCCGCTTTTCCGGACACACGCCGCCATTTCTCCGCACCATGCTGTAGGTGTGCGTTTCTCAGTGTTTGCTTCATTTGTATGTTTATCATGACCGGTATTTTTGAATATGTATTAGTGGTTATAGTTCTGCATATGCTGAGGACGACCTGTCTTTGATTGCTCTTCTAGTTTCCATTATTTATCATCTACTTTTGTTGAAAAAAATCATTATTTCCATTAATTGTTCTCTTTCCATTTTGCTGCTCTTTTGTTTTTCCATATTTGACATGTTTTTCAGCTTTTTGTTTCTTTCTTTTTTTAAAACGTTGCTTATGTTTAAACAGGACACTTTTCACAAATAGGGTACACTGGTGTCATTATATTTTTCCTTGCAAAAATAAATAAATAAACACCGAAATTTATTTATTTATTTATTGTTTGTTTTTGTTTGTTTGTTGTTGTTTATTTATTAATTTGTTTGTTTGTGAGGCCTATTAAATGTGTTTTATAAACTAATATATAACATAAAATTGACCCAGCATGAAAACCTGCTATATTTCAATGTAGAAAAATGTCTGTATCCTCCCCTTAAAATAGTTAGTTTATAAAGTTATGGCATTATTATGTCTAACAAATAAAATCATATTACATAACAGCATATATATCAATATCATATTCATATATCATAAAATAAAATTTGAAATTAATAAAATATGCTATGAGCATATATACACACATCACACAAATAATTTTGATTGATAGATAGATAGATAGATCGATAGATAGATAGATAGATAGATAGATAGATAGATAGATAGATAGATAGATCACAATCTTTTTTATTTGTAGGATATTTAAATAAACGCAGAAATTTCCAAGTATTTAGTTTTATCCAGCAGAAGAATTTTATCTAGAAGGATGTTCCCGCCGCGATTTGTTTCTTCTAGATGTTCTGTCACCTCCTTCAGACAGCAGTGCATCATGTGCATCCTCCTGCAGGAAACAGAATCCCTGCCCACAGGAAGTTTGATTAAATATTGTCTTCGAACAGTTTCATTCACGCCACCATCTCTCATAAGCGCATAATCTCTCACATCCCTGCAGTTCTGCTGTGGACGCATGTCGTTTGGATCCAGGAAGTCCCTTGTCACACAAACACACACTTTGCATGTGTCTCAAGTAAACAATGCATCCCTTGGGCTGGATTTTACACCTCCTCCTGTGATTTATACTTCGTGTATCATTAAAACTTGCTTGTCAAAACCAAAATCATTATAACAAATGATACCATAATAATGAATAAAGGAAACCCAGAGAGAAAAAAACTAATTATTGAGGTATAAGGGGTAAATTAAAACTGTTATTTTGTATAAATCTAATCAAATGCTGATTTGAAGAAGTCAATGCATTGTAAATTTTACCAGCTGTGATATTTGTTTCTGCTTCTCTGTTCACAGGTGCTCTGCAAACTGGTCAGGAACACAGTGCGAAAGACCTGCAACTAAGACCAACCGCTCTGAAAACTTTAGTGGGAGTGAGTGTCACAAACACACATACTTGTGAAACTTGGCACAAATATACCAAAAATGCATGTAATGCCATAAATATTGGGTGAAATGTTGTTTGAAATTATATCTTTCGCATTATTGAATTATTTTTTACTCAGCACTTCCCATAGAGTCCACCAATTTGTATGATCATTGCAATGCATTCTGGGATTGCCTTATTTAAGCAAATTAGAATTTGGCCAAAACAATGTATGTTTAAAATGGTGTAATTCTTTAATTTGATGTTTGTCATTCAGGAGAGAAAAAAATATTCTTCTCTTCTGTCTGAGTTTGTAGTGATGAACGTTCCCCTAATCGTCAGTCAAACAGTTTCAGTTCATTCATTTCATTTTTGAAAAGAAGACATTTGACATTTTAGCCTTGTTAGCTAAGAGAGGTTAGCCTTTGGCATCAAGGGTGTGCAAATTTTCTAAATTTGAAAATCATGGTAAATTTTACTTATTTTGACTTCTGGAAAAATACAAGTATCTCCTGTAGCTTCTGAAGGGCAGTACTAATGTATATCTTCATTCTTTTCAAAAGTTTTCACCCTCTGGCTTTTATCATTATGTATCACTAAATATATAATGTATACAAACTAGGTGCATTTGCATTCATATCACTTCCATTTTATGTAAATAAAGTGTAACTGAATCACTGTAAAGTGCATGTAACTTATTTTTATTTTATTTTTTTTCTGTTTTTATCTTTGTTTCAGGAAGTATTGCCATAATAGTGCCTCTAGTTCTTCTTGTATGCATTATTGCCGCTGTTGCAGTGGGACTCCTTATTTGCAAAAGATGTCGAAGGTAAACACATAAACAAATCTGTAATTAGCTGGATTAGATGTCTAATCAGAACATTACACATCTGATTTATTGATAATGCTGTAGAAAATCTCATAAGCCAGCTGTGCTTCAGCGTTTAACTGGTGTGCTAAATGCTCCTGTGAAAACTATACAAAGATAATACACTTTTATCCCTTCACAGAAGTAAGCAGGTTCAGCGGCAGCCCATGGCGAATGGTGGCTTGAACGTGGAGATCGGGAATCCGTCTTATAACATGTACGAAGTTGACCATGACAATCACGTAGATGTGGGAAGCTTTCTTCACCCCAGCTTCACCCTTGACCCTCATAAGGTACTAAACGAGTAGGAACTGTAAGTACTTAACATCACTTTATGGACTTAACTGACGTACTCTTAGTGGTTTTGACGTAAATTACGTAATTTGTTGGTCTTAAAACTTTTTTTAGCCAATATAATTGTGAATGACCATGTTTCAAAATCGAAATAACAGTGATTTCTCGTGAACGTCGGTGTAAATTATTCATAAAACAATTCCCACATTAATTTGTGTTCAATTCAAAATGGCAATTTATGTAAGAATAGTTCAACAAACAATTTTTCATAAATTCGTTCTGCTGGTAATTTATAAAGTTTTTTTTTTTTTTTCATTTTTATTAGTTTTAGTTTTTGTTTTAATGTGTCTAGAAAGTTTTTAGTTTTAGTTATTTTAGTAGCCTACGTCAACTTTAAGCGAAAATATAGCTGAAATAAAAGTTCACTTTTATATATCTTATTTTCAGTTAATATTTAAGTAACGAAATGGTGCTCTTTAAAAGTTAACAAAAATAGCGCTGATTTTTCCACATTCAAACAAATAAAAATCGGAGTGTCTATTTACACTGTGCAAATAGCCAGTCTTGTTGGCAAAGGCTATTTACACTAACTCTGCCCACTAACATGTGATTGAGTTAGTCAACACTAAAAAAAAGACACCAATTCAGCATCAGTTTCAGTGGCGTAGATGGTAATGTGCATGCTTTTTGACACGATCGACCCGAGTTCGAACCCGCCTTTTGCCGAACTTTTTTCCTCCCTTTTCAAATCTCATATCGCATCAGAAAGGCATTTATTTTCAATAAAAATGAAGGAAATAATCAAAAAGTTTAAAAAAAAGTATCGGGTAGGGTTAAGGTAGGTGTAAGGAGGGCTTCATTGTCCCAATAAGGTGGCATCCATTTAATAATTTGAATTAAAACTATAATTTACACTCAATACATTATTATTGCGTACTGTTTTATAATGTACAATACTGAGGTGCAGATAATTGCCACTATTTGCAATAAGTAGTATAAATAGCAGAAAATCTTGCTATTTTCACTTGGTGTAAATAGAATCTATAGCTATTTGCACTTAGTGTAAATAGCATCTATCGCTAAAAAAATATGCTATTTGCACTTGGTGTAAATAGCATCTAATTGCTATTTACACTCAGTGTAAATTGCATCTATCGCTATTTACGCTTAATGCACACAGCCACTGCCAATAAAAATAACAAATTTAGCATAACAAACCATGAGATTGTTCATATTCAGTATCCAAAAATGTCCTGAAGTGTTCCATATGGTGTGACAAGGTTTCTATGCGTGTAAAGCCTCTGTGTTTTGTTTGGTTTAGTAAAACAGAATACTTTCTTTGTTCTCTTTTATTTATCTAATGTCCCACAAGGACATTTAGTCTTATGGGACCGATTTCTTTCCCTCAAATCAATTGAGTTTGCAAAAATAGAACAGAATTGTTGCAATTTAGTTTTAAACTCTGGCTTTATATGTAATTTGTGTTCCAACCAGAATTCCCCAAATTATTTAGACTATTTTATGGTTTTAATCTGCAAGTTTGTTTAAATATCCAATGTTTTAATGGTTTTGGTTTGTTTTCCAGGGCTGGTGTGTGAAGTCAAGCGACCCGCGCAATTTACCCCCCGCGCGCCCAATGACTGCACACACTTTACCCATCCAGAACGTTCCAAAGGAACTCATTCCAGGACAGGTGGATTCCAGAACTCTTTAATACGATGTTTTATGATTATTAAGAAAATAAACCAAACTAAAACATTGTATTTTTCCAGGCCATGAACTATTCAAACCCCATCTATTCAAAGATGACGTACCATGATGGACAGCACTGTCGAAAACCAGTCATCAACCTCGACATGAGACGCGATTTACTCCCAAAGAGACTGGACACGACGATTCGAGAAACGGCGGCGTAACCTAGCTTTTCCACAACCTGCTTTGTTTTTGTTTTATTTTTATTGTTTTGTTTTTTTTTATAAAGATCTGTATAAAATGTATAAAAAATTAACTTTTTATGTCCAGTCAGGTTAAATCATCTCACTTTGCGTCCCACATATATGTGCCAGTTTTTGTTTTAGTTTCTTTCTGTTGCAACCAAAATATCTTTTTATAAATGACAAATGCAGTGTTTTTCTTTGCTTTGTGACTTTGTAAATGCACTACACGAATATGAAAAAAAAATTAAACAGACAAAGCTGCTCAATCTTAAAAGGCTTTATATACATTTAAAGAGAATTTTATATAGGTTTATTTACCTACACACTATGTATATGTTTTCCTGTTGGTGAAACGATTGCCAATGCCTAGATATTCCCAAGTTGCCTCTTACATTTAGCAGTATTAGAAAAAAAGAGACACTTATTTAATAAATGCATCATATGCTCATCACAGATTTTATTTTTGATATCTCTCATTAATGTTTCTCGCATCTGTTTATCTTTAAGTTGACCGGTGTTTCCAGGCGCTTCAAATATGCAGTCAAAACTGAAAGTGAAACCAACCCACGACTTGAAAACATGTTATTTCATTTTCATATCGCAAATGTCTTTAAGCACTTAAAAGGACTGAAAATGGATTTTGTCACATTATAGACTCACGTTCACTCACTGGTGAAACGACACGCGCGGGACTCTTGTAATGCCATGTTTGAAGAAGAAAAAAACACATTCTCTGTGCAAATGTACACAACTAGAGGAGGAGAAAAAAGTTTTATAATTTTATAGTTGATTTGTACGTCCGGTTTGCTTGTATTTTCTGGAAATGTATTAAATGTAGAACTTTTATACAAAACGATGTACACAGTATATTGGTCCGTCTTCACTTTGGGTTGAAGTGTTTTATAATTATAAAATAAACTAGCTTGATGTTGCACTGTGCAATCGTACAGGTTGCTGTTGTATAAGGGGAAATGAAGGACATTTACTGTTTAAATATGTATAGATACACCTAATGTGATTTTGGACCAAAACTATGAAATAAAATGGGTTTTCTTGCCATTTTCAAAGCCTTTAGCTGTCATTGATATATAGGCCTACACTGTTGCATAACTTATTTGCATACCTAAATGTATAAGAACAATGGCTTATTCATGTTGCATGTAGAATTCTTTTCTTCCTTGTTTAACAGGTCCACTATAATTTCCATTTCAGGAGAAACGAAGGGGCATCTCTTTACAACAGAAGGTAAAAGACATCCAAAGCCTCATCAGAGTAACCATTTTTACATTGGTGAAGATGTCGTTACCAGAGCAATTTGCGAACAACCTGGAAAAACAGCTCAGAAAAACTTCAGAATTTGGCATGTTGCCATTTACCGTTATATTAATCGGACTGGAACTGTTAATGGATCAGGAATTTTCATGCCCATGTACCCCAGGCCTTAACATGATATTGATCAGCTTCATTTTTCTTGGACCTACTCTTCTGGCACTGACTGTGATGATGTTCATGAGAAGGCCTTGCAGACGTAAATCGCAGAATGTTGCAGAGCTTTTTTTATTTAGTCTGATTCCGCCTTCATTGTGGATGTTTCTGTTGTTGTTTGAGGGTGAATATGTTGCGTGTGGCATGGCACACTGGGAAGGAGATTACGTCTTGGATGAAGAGCTCCAGATTAAATGGTGCAAACCCACCGGAATGAGTGACGCTGGAGTGAACGGAACAGAACTGCGAGAACTGACCGAGAAAATCACTTTCTACTCAAGGGTGAGTCTACGTTCACGTTTTAACAAAAACTTTACAATGATTTTACGACAGTATTATAGGCTACCATGTTGTAGTGTGTAGTTAAACTGTGGTTTGTTTTTGTAGTAAAATCATGGATAGGCTAATTTCTGTAAGGGACTTAAGTTGAATTCGATATTAATTATCGTTGACTAATAGCCTATAACATGAAGGCTGTACTCTACAATGATTTTTATCACTTCACATCAACAAAACTACTTAACTAGGCTACTTATCAACAAAATTACTTAACTACTTACATTTACTGTTGTGCATGAATTTGTGAGTGTGAACGGCAGTCGTTTCAGCGCTGAGTAATTTCGCGCGAGGGCAAAAGATTTCCATGTGCTAGTTTGAATGTTGGTTGTATGCTGTATGGTTAAAACTAGGCTATTAATTGCAGAAATATGTGGAAAAGAAGGCATGTTTTAGGATTATCAGTAGGCTACTGTTATTCCATCTTGTCACCATTATAATCTTTCATTATTTTTAATAGCTTTCAGCTTTAGCGCTACTGTCGGTCCTCTGCATTTCCATCTTGACTGTCATCATTTACAGTGACTGTAAGAAGAGAACAGTGAAGCAAATGGATAAACGCAATGAACCAACACAACAAACATCTCTCAGCGGCTCAGAAGCGGAAGTACAGCAACAACCAGTTTGAACACTTAACTAGCCTATACATTCCTCATTTTCATGTTCATTCGTCATGATCATTTTAATGTACATTTTAACTAATTTATTATTTTCTTCAATTTTTATTTCTTAACATTTATTGTTAGTCCTTTTTATATTTTTACAAGCTATTATATTACTATTTGTTTATATATGATTAACTATTTAAATAAATAAATTGTTTATTTGAATGTTCTTTATTGTTTTTATTATTATTATTATTATTTTTTATCAAGGCTGTAGGTTTGACTTCTGTTTTCTGCATTGTACTGTAATAATTACTCCTGTGAGTATTGACTACAACATTAGTTAGGAACTTCTGCTAAGATCAGAGGTGGACAAAGTACACAACTCCATTACTTGAGTGAAAGTACATATACTGCTGATCAAATATTACTCCATTATAAGTGAAAGTTGTAAAGACCGATTTTTACTTAAAGGGTCACTCCACCCCAAAGTGAAAATTTTGTCATCAAACAAGAGGGACAGGAAGGGAACTCCTTTCCTTTTCCTCTTAGATAAACTGTGAGGTTGCAAAAGAACCATATTCATGCGCGAGTCCATATGACTCCAGTTGTAGTTAAGGCTAGCTCTTCATTAGTTCATGATTAGTTAACACCTTTAATAATCATTAGTATTTGATTAAGTATTAATTCAGGAATTATAGTACATGGTTATTCATGTATCCTTATTGTAAAGTGTTACCAGAGAATGAATGTCATTGCAGAGTGGAAGCAAATGATCAGAATTTGATTAAAGTTTACCAAGACAATTTTTTTTTTTTTAGTTGATTAACTTGCACAGATTAATTGTTCACCTTAAGACTAGCAATGTACACTAACAAAATAAATATTGTACATTTTTATTTCATGTGGACTTTAAATCTTTTACAAGAATTACATAAAACTAGTGTTGTAGTACTTGAGACTGGTCTTAAGACCTTTTTTTTTTTGAAGGTCTTTGTCTTGTCTCTGTCTCGACTTCATTTG
This sequence comes from Tor tambroides, assembly GCA_021397915.2. NCBI lineage: Eukaryota > Metazoa > Chordata > Actinopteri > Cypriniformes > Cyprinidae > Tor > Tor tambroides. The sequence continues at coordinate 18,358 of JAFVLL020040086.1, read as the reverse complement.
TACTCGGTCTTGTCTTGTTCTCAGACTAAGAGGACTCTTGAATTTTATTTCAAGACCGGTCAAGACCAACACTGTGGGAAGACTGCTAAATTTAAATTGCTGGTGTATTTTCTGATTTATTTGTTAACATAATTACTGTGATTAGTTGTAAAACTTACTGCTTCAAATACAATCAATATACACTGCTCAAAAAAATTAAAGGAACACTTTTTAATCAGAGTATAGCATCAAGTCAGTTAAAATTCTGGGATATTGATCTGGTCAGTTAAGTAGCAGAGGGGGTTGTTAATCAGTTTCAGCTGCTTTGGTGTTAATGAAATTAATAACAGGAGCACTAGATGGGCAACAATGAGACGACCCCCAAAACAGGAATGGTTTTACAGGTAGAGGCCACTGACATTTTTTTCCCTACTCATCTTTTCTGACTGTTTTTCACTAGTTTTGCATTTGGCTAGGGTCACTGTCACTACTGGTAGCATGAGGCGATACCTGGACCCTACAGAGGTTGCACAGGCAGTCCAACTCCTCCAGGATGGCACATCAATACATGCCATTGCCAGAAGGTTTGCTGTGTCTCCCAGCACAGTCTCAAGAGCATGGAAGAGATTCCAGGAGACAGGCAGTTACTCTAGGAGAGCTAGATAGGGCCATAGAAGGTCCTTAACCCATCAGCAGGACCAGTATCTGCTCCTTTGTGCAAGGAAAAACAGGATGAGCACTGCCAGAGCACTACAAAATGACCTCCAGCAGGCCACTGGTGTGAATGTCTTTGACCAAACAATCAGAAACAGACTTCATGAGGGTGGCCTGAGGGCCCAATGTCCTCTAGTGGGCCCTGTGCTCCCTGCCCGGCACCGTGGAGCTCGACTGGCATTTGCCATTGAACACCAGAATTGGCAGGTCCACCACTGGTGCCCTGTGCTTTTCACAGATGAGAGCAGGTTCACCCTGAGCACATGTGACAGACAGGAAAGGGTCTGGAGAAGCCGTGGAGAACGTTATGCTGCCTGTAACATCGTTCAGCCTGACCGGTTTGGTGGTGGGTCAGTGATGGTCTGGGGAGGCATATCAATGGAGGGACGCACAGACCTCTACAGGCTAGACAATGGCACCCTGACTGACATTAGGAATCGGGATGAAATCCTTGGACCCAATGTCAGACCCTACACTGGTGCAGTGGGTCCTGGGTTCCTCCTGGTGCACGACAATGCCTGGCCTCATGTGGCGAGAGTATGCAGGCAGTTCCTGGAGGATGAAGGAATTGATACCATTGAATGGCCCCCACGCTCGCCTGACATAAATCCAATAGAACACCTCTGGGACATTATGTTTCACTCCATCTGACGCCGCCAGGTTGCCCCTCAGACTGTCCAGGAGCTCAGTGATGCCCTGGTCCAGATCTGGGAGGAAATACCCCAGGACACCATCCGTCGTCTCATTAGGAGCATGCCCCGATGTTGTCAGGCATGCATACAAGTACGTGGGGGCCATACAAACTACTGAGTACCATTTTGAGTTGCTGCAATGAAATTTCAGCAAAATGGACTAGCCATTTTGGCTATGGACTAACTTTGATTTTCGGGGTATCTTTGAATTCGGCTTAGGTTGATAATTTTAATTTCCATCAAACGATGTGGCATCTTTTCATTCCTAACACATTACCCAGTCCATATCAGTATAGATATCCAGCATGATATTTTTCCCCATTGAGATCTGATGTGTTTTCAAAGTGTTCCTTTCATTTTTTTGAGCAGTGTATTATTTCCAATTTCATTTCTTTTGATACTGTTATGTCGGGTCAGAATTTAATGGGGAACTGGGTCAAAAATGTAAACAAAATTAATACAAATTCCAAAAAAATTTCAAGATATGATTGCAAAAAAGTACTTGAGATCTTGTTTTTATATTATATAATATAATTAACATATAAGCAATATAACAAGAGTAAAGGAGCTGCTTTCACGAATACGAGCACAGTTGCAAACATGATATTGATTTTATACAAATGCTAACAAACAAGTTAATGTTCAGTGAATAGCATTTTAGCCATAATTCAAAACACCAATTTTTGCCCGTTCTGCAATGAAACCCGTTATAAAACAAACCCATAGCAAAACTTTTGTGCATTTCCAAGCAACACACAGCATTGTTTCCTTACTTAATGAATCAGCTGCTTTGAACAAATCATATAAATAAATGATTCTGTAATTCACTTGTGGTAATTTGCTGCCAGCTAGCCTACTGGAGGTTGAAAATATAATAAAATAAAATAAAATACATACCACTCCGTGGTATGAACATATTCGCTGCGAGATGCTGATGGAGTGAACGAGGCTCGAGAGAGTCGTGGGTGAGGGCACGGACGCAGCCTCCGTGTTGCCAGATCTGGGTATTATAAGCGTATTTGGACTAGTCTTTTCCATTTAATTTGACACTTTAGAAAGTTAATAAAGTGGGAAGTTTCAGTTTAGGGTCAGCGCTATCTTTATCTTATCTTATTTGCAAAAGATTTGAAATTTTGGTTTATTTTTATTTATTTTTTGGTTTTATGTTTTTATGGCAATATATGGCAACACTGTGATCGCCAGCACTTAAACTGACAGTAGGCCTAATCAAAAAAGCCCACGGACATGTTATTGCTAACAGGATGGCACATTCGGTAAGGGAAATGTCATGATATTATCTGTCAGAAACGTTATCAAAAACAGTAACACTTGTACACAGATCTGTAGAACAAGTAGGTTACAGAATGAAATGAAATGGCCTATGCAAACAGCCATAGATATAAACAAATATGTATTGCTGCATGATTAATAAACAACTGATAAAATTATCAACCCCTTTAGTGAAATATTAACACATTTTGATGCAATAAATATGGTATAATTTATCAGTGTTCATCCCTCCAAAAACATCTTTCACAAACATCTCTGTCTCTTTTAAAATGTTAGTGTATATAATGAGTTGTATTTGTATGGGTTATTATAGTACAATTCTTAACCCCACCCCAGACCTCACTAATTTTCAAACCCTGACTACGGCCATGTTCTTGCTATACTTTTTTCCCTTTCCCAATCCTTTTAATCCTCTTCTTCTTCCTTTCCCACTCTGATGAGGATGTAGAGGAGAAGTCAGACATAGTATCAGAGGAAGATTCATCTGAGCTGTCATGAGAGGAATCTGAAGACAAGGGAATCGCCTGGCTGGAACCTGTGTCCTCTCTTTTAAGAGCTGTTAAAATGGATACATACATAAGGCTCATCACATGGTACACAGGAACACAAAGCTGAACTCACATAATAAGACTCAACTGTACTGTAATTTGAACACGTGTGTTGTGAGACTTACCTGACACCAGTTGCTCTTTTAAATAGTCCCTCTCCTTGGTCAGCTCATCAATCTTCTCTTTTTGCCACTCTACTCTCAGCTTACACATCTCCAACTCATGGGATTTTCTTTTGTCTGCCAGATGTGCAGTGGGGGCCACGGAGACACCTAATGGAAAGTAAATGTACATTATTGAATTAACTGAGAACGTTCCATTTACTTTCTTGTTATCTAACAAACTCTCATCCCGCGCTGCCCCTGTACATTACACAAAGAGAGTCAAAATGTCATTACAAAAGTCATCTATTGACAACTAGCCTACCTAAGAGTGCATGCAGTGTGTCGCATCAAAGCTTGCTAGCCATCATCAATAATGTGTGCCATTAAACAGAGTAACATACTCACCACTAGTGCCACTGACGCACGTCTTACTCAACGCATCCATCTCCACGCTGTCATTCTTTTTGGCCCGGGTCTGCCTGCCTTTTCGACTTTTGTTGGAGTTCTCCATGTTACAAACACACCGCTGCACAATTCCAGAATTTATATATATATATATATATATATATATATATATATATATAAAATAGCAAATAGTTTTGGCAAAATCTCATCATATTTATGTAAATTTAGTGCTGTATATCAGAGCGCTGCCTTTTTTTGACTGAATTGGCTAGCAACTTTTATGATGGCTGTTGATGTTGTTTATTAAATATTATTATTCAATAAATAATATTTTATATAAATAGTAGTATATAATAATAGTGTTTAGTATTGAGAAATGTGTGTGTGTTCGTGATGGTGATTTTAGTTACATTGACAAGAGAGTCAGCAGTAAAGACTTTAATATTGAAAAATAAACACTGTTATAAACAGAAGTTATTTTTACTTTCAACATCAGCTTGACACAGCTAACAAATGCACTGAGCAGCGCAGTCATCATTAATCACCCTTAACAGATGAAAGGATATTGATGTTACGACAAAGATATCTTTCCACAGTGGACATTCAAACTAATGTTTTATTGTGGGTATGAGATTGAGCTGAAGAGTGAATGCTGTATCAGATGCAGGTACTCACACTCGCTCAGTCCATCTCTCTCTCATAATACTCTACTCCACATAATACAGTGAGCTTTTAATACAGTAATACAATAAGCTTTTAATAAAACAACTCAATGTTCTTTCTTTCCTAGTTCTAAAGTGACGTTTTTGAATTAGTAACGGAGGCTTGGGCTCAGCTGTTAAACTGTCAAACTGTTTAAATCCGTGGCAGAAGGAAGTAGTTCTGCACAAAAGAGGGTTTTTAAAGACACTCGTGCCATCGAACTGTTGTATAAACACAATATCACACTCGTAGACGTGAGATATGGCTGTATATTGGCGCGGCTGTGATTCGGCGTACTGTAGTAAATCACAGCGTGCCAATATACCTGTACAGCCATATCTTGTTACTTATCAGCTCTATCAGTTCTCAAGTCTGCATGGGTATAAACGTTTTACATCCTTCATTGCCTGCAAATTTAAGGAATGAGTATAGAAGCATATTCAAATCTATATCAAATCAAATTCTACAAAGTTAGTTTGATGATGCTATTGATTAATGTCCTTATTTTGTTCCACAGGATTAAATAGTTCACTTAAATGAAAAGAAAATTCCTCAACATTTGTCCAGCACAGGTAATACATTACTACAGTAAAAGAATAACATTAAGTTTACCATGTTTTTATACTTACTTGTATAGATGACGATAGAGTGCTGTATCCCAGTATGTGTAAGCTCTGTTTTCTCTTTGTCCATCTATTTATGTCCATCTTTGTCCATCTATTCCATCCAATGACGGCTTGTCATTGGTCAGCCAGTTCTGAAAATCTCAGTAGTGTTTCCTGAATCCAGAATGAAGTGAATAGTTAAGGACGGTATATGGCACACATTGTGGAACAGGTTTCACATTTCTTTCTAAATAAACTAGGCTATGGCTGACTGCCATCCTGTGTTTTGTTCTTTATATAAAATATGTCCTGGTTTGTTGCTGTTTTATATGCTAAAACATTTTCTCTTTTGTTCTTACGATCAGAATTAAGTAAATGTAATATAATATCTGCAAACCTATTAGAGGTTACAATGTTTGATACAGTGCATTTGTTGAGTACATACTGTACATTTTACATTATACTGACACTGCCAAGTCAAACATTTTTGAACAGTAAGATTTTTAATGTTTTTTTTTTTTTTAAAGAAGTCTCTTCTCCTCACCAAGCCTCCATTTATTTGATCCAAAGTACAGCAAAAACAGTACAATTTTGAAATATTTTTACTATTTAAAAATAACTGCTTTCTATTTGAATATATTTTAAAATGTAATTTATTCCTGATTTCAAAGCTGAATTTTTAGCGTCAATCATTCTAATATTCTAATTTGCTGCTCAAAAAAACAAGAACAAGATTTATCTGTAATAGAAATATTTTGTAACATTATAAATGTCTTTATCATCACCTTTGATCAATTTAAAGCATCCTTCCTAAGTATTAATTTCTATAACCCCCCACCCCCCCACCCCCCCTTCCAATAAATAAATAAATAAATAAATAAATATACTGACTCCAAGCTTTTGAATGGTATAGTGTATAATGTTACAGAAGTTTTTTTTTCTTCTTCTTCTTCAGATAAATGGTGATCTTTGGATCTTTCTATTCATCAAAGAATCCTTAAAAAATGTACTTAACTGTTTTAAATATTGATAATAATAATAATAAATCATGTGACACTGAAGTCTGGAATAATGATGCTGAAAATGTAACTTTGATCACAGGAATAAATTACATTTTAAAATGTATTCAAATAGAAAACGGTTATTTTAAAATAGTAAAAATATTTTACAATATTAATGCTTTTGCTGTATTTCGGACAAAATAAATGCAGCCTTGGTAAGCTGAAGAGACTTCTTAAAAAAAAAAAACATTAAAAGTCTTCCTGTTTTTTTACATCTGTTATTACACTGTTGGCCCTTCCCTTACCCATTAACCCACTCTTAAACTTAACATACCACCAAATATGCACACATATTTTGGTGTTGGACCCAAAAAGTTAAATCAAAAAAGCACAGAAGCCTGCACACAATGTCTTGCTGATGAAAATATGATATCCAATATATTTTGTTGATGCCAAGAGATACAAATCACTGTACAGGCATCAGTATATTTAATATCAAATTATATTTATAAAAGAAAATGTAATATGAATAATGAGTAATAATGCCTCTGTTAAATAAAATTTTTAAAACTGTCAAGAACACTCGCTGTTGAGTGGAAAACATAATTCAGTCTGATTGGTTTGCACCATTTAATCTTTATCTAATGCAAGACATAATCTCCTTCTCAGTGTGCCACAAGCGACATATTCACCATCAAACAGCAACAGAAGTGTCCACAATGAAGGTGCAATCAGGCAGAGTAAAAAGAGGAAGCAAACAATGAAGATCATCAATATTTGTTCACCGAACAATGTGTAACAGCGGATCTATAAAATGGGACTTTAGGATCTTTATTATTAACTGTTTACATAGATCTGTTTGCATTGATCATAAATCATGAGACAGGGAGCATGGAAGGGACAATGGAAACAATGGGCTATTCATGAAAATTACATACTGAGGGTTAACTTTTTTTTTTTGAGAACACTTCATTGGGAGTAATGCAGACATGTTCCATTGAACTAAATTCAATGACATTCATCAGATATAATTTTAATCCTGTTTGTCAAATAAAACAAACACAAACAACATAATACATATTGGCAACACAATGTCATAAAGCAGATCATTAAACTAATATTATTTAAAAGATTAACATAGGTTACAAGAATTACAAAGGAGTGCATAAAATGGAATACATCATCTATTTACATCTAATCATTTAGCAGATGCTTTTATCCTTGAAATGAGGATCATCATGAGCAATTATACAAAATCTGCAATGCCACATTTCAAGAGAAAGCTATAGCAGAAGTGAAATGTGGAAAAACAGAGAAAAGTGAGTACATTATATTTTTATATTAAAATTCAAAAGATTTTCAACAAAATAATATCATTTTAATCATCAATTAAACATTTAAATCAACTTGTAAATTTAGGTAAACTTGTTTAGGTAATTGTAAAAAAACATGTAAAAGTTTTTTTTTTTGTTTGTTTTTTTTTTCAATGTCCAAATTAACAAGTAAACAATGTAAAATATTTTAACATTTGATAAGCACTGAGATGTTTTATACATATTCATAAAGGACAGTTATAAACAACAAACAATCAATCAACTCAAAATAAATGAAAAAAAAAAAAAATCACAACCAGGAAGTTAATCTTTGGAAGAGAATGTAAATTACACATACAAACCTCTATGAACTCTATTAGCAATATCTTTCTGCAGCTTTCAAAACATCTTTCTCTTTTTTATGGGTCATTTATAAAAATAAAAAATAATCTGTACAAAAAAAAAAAAAAAAAACTCGTGACTCTTGTCTTGCATTCCAAGTATGGCATTCTTTGTGTGAGAAAGAGAGTAAATTTTTGTCTGTTATTCACTGAAAATCTTTCCACTGATCCCCTCAGTCAAGTCATGCCTCATTCAAAAAGACACATCCAAACTTTGTAAGCTCACAAGACACATAAAAGATGATGGCATTTGATGTCACTTATGAGTCTTTCACCCTCGGGTGCATTTTCAGTGTTTCCTATCTGAGGGTTGTCATTCCTTTGCTGATTCTCAGTACCCTGGACCTTTCCGTCCATGAATCTGGCTCTCTGGATCTGTTTTCCTGCAGCACGTTGATTTTCCACTTTTGCGGCAGTCAAGTCTCACAAAATAAATTGCTATGAGGCTGAAGAAAATAGCCAGAGAATAACCTACAGCCTTTATACAATCACAAAAAAAAAAAAAAAAAAAAAAAAGATAGATATATGTTAGCAAATATTAATAAATGAGTATTTAATTAGACAATAATTTCTGCGTTTTTTTCTCCAAATACATAGACTACAGTATGTTGAGTATATTTGCAATTGTAGACTAACTACTGTTAACTATTTTGTGCAGCGGCTCATCAGGGGAGGAAAGCAAGGCACAGTCTCCCAAAAAAAAATTGGGGTGAAAATGGGAGAAGGACGATGCAATATTAATATAATTCTCAGTCATTCATTTCATTTCTTGTCTCAGAAAGTGTATTTTGGTTGTAATTTCTCCACTGTAAGACCATAAAATATTACTGAAGTTGGAACCACTGCTGCTCTTCACTGTACGTGCAGAATTCTGTGGATGAAATTACAGTCGTTTGGAAAACTGTGCTACAGTAAGTCAAGTCTGTGTTGTGACATTAGTTTGAACTGCTACCTCTGATAATCTACCAACTACTTTAATTATAGAAAGTAGAGAATATTGAGTGAATATTTGATAGCCAACAAATTTACCAAGCTAGCATTCAAACCACAGCTATAAAAATGAAGAAAGACTCCATGCCTAGAGTTAGATATAGTCTACTGCAATCAACTTCACTAAATGGCCGAACGTGCCTTTTTAACAAGAACATTTAAACATACAATACGTAAGATTTTTCCATTAAAATATCCAAAAACCACTAGATTAATGTTATATGTTTTATTGACTTATGTATGCATTATCCAAAATGTTTCCATGCAGTAAATGTTTAATTCCAGAGAAGTTTGCAATTTTAACCAGTGATACGGGCCGTGTCATTGCGTCATCTGTCACTGGCGTCATAGCCCGCCTATCCTCGGCTGTAACAAAGAATATGGCTGCGTCTCAATCAGCTCCCTAGCTTCCCAGGTTGTGAATCAGTATATTGTGTACACAAATTCGGGCACTGTAAAGGACAGTAAGGACCCTGGCTCACTACACATTTGAGACACTGAAGACTCTATTTCCAGAGGTATTATAAAGTCCGGTACTATTTATGAACAATAACAGAACTGATGTCTTTCTGACATTATTTATGTAATTTAAAGAATATTACGATAAATACTTTACTTGTTACATAGGTGCAACATTTTAGCTGTAAATAAACTATAAATGTTAGATTATTTTCATTACCTGTCTAGTTATGTATGTTTATGCTGACACATCCCTGACCAATGCCCTGACTACTGAACTAGGGAGCTGAACTTCCTGAAAAAAAATGTGGAATTTAGTTGTAGCATCATAGTCGACGATTTCTGGTAACATCTAGCAAGCTGCAGTTGTTTGTTTTGCACATTGTTTTGCGTGACCATAATTGTTCATTATCGTTTGCTTTGGGTTATCAAAGATAACCCTATAAAGCGAAAATGGCCATGGAGGTAAACACAATAACTCCCATGATTCCACGCTTTGACTCTGCATCATCAAGTTGTGTCTGTGTTATTTGGGTAAAAATCCTGTGAAATTTACCTTCGAAATACGAATCCACTTTCGTGTATCTTCATATGCAGTCTCTGTTTTTACTTGGCTCAATTCGTTGGGTTGGCACCAATTCAAACAATTTGGATGCAGTTTTTTATCACAAGTATAATGTCCATCCCAGTTTGTGAGTCCACATGCCAAATAATCGCCATCAATGAACCATAAACATAACCACACAAGACTCGGAATCAAACAAGCTAAAAAAGTTTTTTCACAAGTCAACTTTTCCTCAAGCTCATTTCTTTCAGACTGGGATGTTTCTTTCTTGTCTTCTCCTTGAGATGTTCCTCTGTTGTCTTCTCTTTGAGATGTTCCTCTGTTGTCTTCTCCTTGAGATGTTCCTCTTTTGTCTTCTTCTTGAGATGTTCCTCTGTTGTCTTCTCCTTGAGATGCTACTCTGTTGTCTTCTCCTTGAGATGTTCCTCTGTTGTCTTCTCCTTGAGATGCTACTCTGTTGTCTTCTCCTTGAGATGCTACTCTGTTGTCTCCTTGAGATGCTACTCTGTTGTCTCCTTGAGATGTTCCTCTGTTACATTCTCCTTGAGATTTTCCTCTGTTGTTTTGATTTTTACTACAGCAACATTTTTTTTTTGTCCATTCACATTTATATTTAAAAGGCCTTAATGAAAAGAGCATTATAACCAAAGCAACAATAGCAGGAGCAAAGCAGATGAGAAATGCTATACCTGGATTATAATGAAGTTTGCACGGACATGAAAATTTTACATCAATCATTGCTTGCAAACCCAGTAACAAAAGGCTCAGTGGAAGTGAAGTCACCATACTCATTTTGGACAATGGGCCCCGAAACAGATTTGACAACTGCAAAGAAGGCATCTTTGGAGGCCTGTTCACAGTACAGAAAGTTAGTCTGATGAATTTTTGGTTTCTCTGGTTTGAAATGTCTTTGTTCTGGTCCTCAAGATTCACTAAAAAGTAAAAGAGTTAATTAAATGTTGATCAGATCCCTGTAATGAATATTCCGTAATATCCACAAACTTGCGCTGGAGAGGACAGGTTCAGGTATGATTTGTAGCAGTGCAATTTTATGATATTGCCACAAGTTAATTTTAGCACAAATCTTTCATCTGAAGTGCGAGTCAAGTCTGATGTCTGTATGGTTCAAGTCCCAAGCCACTGAACATTACATCTTTCATGCTTACATTACATTTTTTTTTTTTTAAAGTACTGTATTTTTTATGTCTGGTAAATTTTGTTTTTCCTTAATTCATAATATGAATAATATGTAAGGATTATTTAGTTCTGTTTGATGGAATTTTGCTAATACAATTGAAATTTGTAACCCTTAAAAACGTTTTTTGTGTGTGTGTGTGTATTGCCATATTTCTTTAATAGTGTGTAGGGAGTGAAATTTAAGGTTAAAATTAATGTTCTATAACTTTAAATAATATCTAGAGTTGATATCGCGAGAACAGAGACCCGCGATTAGGATCGCAGAAGAGAATGGCCTGTGTGCGCAGTTGTGAGAGCTAGAGGTCTGCTACCCGACCCGAGCCCGACGGGTCCCGAAATACTTTCGTGTTTCGGGTCGGGTTCGGGTTAATGTTTAATGGATAGCTTCGGGCTCGGGTCGGGCTCAGGTTTGTAACTAAACCAAAACTATATGCAGGCTTCGCTGCTTTCATAGACGCACGCGCACACACACACACACACACACACACACACATCAGAGATCGCGCAGCGCACACACAGCACGGAAACTTTTATTATTAAAATAGCTTCGATGGCTACTGACTCGCAACGTTATATTTCTCTGCAATGAGGGGGTAAAATCGTTGTTTTTGAAGTAACTAAGCCTCATTGCTTGTAGAAAGACACGCGCTGACGCAGGTTCACACACGCAACTTTCATCCCCCTCTCTCTCTGTCTCTCTCTCGCTAATAAATGATTAATTAATTCAAATAAATGCGATCTTACCGCACTACATCTCCGTGTCTGATTTAAAGTATGCCGAATACTAACGAGCCTTAACTGACGAAAATGAGCATAATTTGCACGGTGGAAGAATCGTCTTGTCCTATACAACCATTCAAAAACTCGGCAGAATTTATGTGACGCTGCACCTGATGTTCATAAACTTTCATAACTGGTAAGTGTTTTTTCTTTTGCATTGTGAAATGGCCGAGCCTTGATGAAGCTGTTTCTTTACATGCATTTGTTTACTGAGCGCATGCAATCGTGAAATGCATGCATTTTTTTTATTATTTGTTTTTTTAAATTGGCTAGTCGTTGGGGGGGAGATTTCGGGTTCGGGTCGGGTTCGGGCTCTAAATTTAACTGTGCTGCTCGGGTCGGGTCGGGTCGGGTCAGACGATCTCGGGTACGGGCCGGGTTCGGGCTTCAGTTTAAAGCCCGTGCAGAGCTCTAGTGAGAGCGCAGAGAGAGAGAGAGGACGCGCACTGTGTAATCAGATGTGGCTAATTGTGATGTTCACTTCTTTATGTTTAATAAATCAAGTGTTATGGTCAGTGTTGCCAATTGAGCTATTTTGTAGCTAGATTAGCGACTTCCCCACCCCTTTTGAGACTTTTTTCAAAAGTTTAGGGACAAATATAGCAACTACTTGGACAAACATTATCTAAGTTCTCATCTGCCCGCTGATCTCTATTCATCTTTATATAGATCAGTGGATTTGCCATTATGATGTCATCTAGTGACATTTAGCTAGTAGTTTTAGCTACTTTCAATTGAAAGCAGTTGGCAACACTGGTTATGGTCTGCCGAGCTCCCTGTCGGTGTCCTCCTTGCAATAAAGCCAAGAACCCACGAGCCAGCGCGTGGTAAGAACTGTGAAGCTCGTATATATAAACTACGCGCGTTACAAGTGTATAGAAGTGAAGTTAAGTGAACTGAACTGAACCCATCCCCGCCAGAGCAAACGTAATAAGAGAAATTCTATTTAATTTTTAACATCAGCAATTTAAACATGCAAATCTTAAAAAAAACAAAAAAAAACCGGAATAATTTGTTTAAATGACATATACATTCTCAGAACAATAACAGGAACAGCCATTTTACAATATTAAAAAGATGCACTACAATTACATTTACAGCAGTGTTGACTAAATTTGATAAATAAATAAATAAATAAAAAGCACTAATTTTAATTTGTTTGTTTATTTGTTTTCAACTTTTAATGTGGAATTAAAAAATATGCTGTTTTACTTACCCTCCGTGCCTGTATTGTCTCTTATGAATTATTGTCTGGGAAATGATTTCTTTGTGCTTCTGCAGCAACATTAAGATGGTGACAGGAAGTTGAAAAGTTACACCCAGCCCCACCCAGAAAAAAAGTTACAAAACCAAAACCAAAGAGAGAAAAAAACAAATGTAGCCATACTGATTTGACTCATTAGTATTTCAACTGCAAATCTTTGCTTTTAGCTTCTAAGCTTCTATTAATAAGATAATGTTTTTAAACTCTAAGCTAATCACTGGTGTTCATCACTACTGAAGGATGTTAGTCGTGTTAATCTTGTTTCACCAGTTGCTATTACAGTAGCTATACAGCAAATGATGGCAAACATGAGATAAATACATAGAACTGACAGTAGAGCTGAAGCTGACAGATAATTAAACAATATTGGGGATGGAATAATGTTATAGATTTTCATCAAACGTGTCTACTTTTCCACATTTATGCAGGTTTTTCTGTATAAACTATATTCAAGTTTTACAGATCATTTCTTTAGCTTTTAATTTTTTTTTAAAATTCCAGCTGTAAAGCAGCTTCACATTGGACAATGGTGTCATTACTTAGCTCAATTTAGTTCATTGTTGATTCAGTTTAATCAATATCTCTGATGCCACTTCCTGTGTGTCGTGCTGCTGAGAGGTTGGCAATTGTAGCTCTGTGTAGCTTCGCTTGTCTGTTGAATCTTTATCTTACTTTCACTCTCTGTTGTTTAAAGTGATAATATATAACTTAATTCCCACCATATTTCTGGTATTATCTATCAAACTAATCTAACTAATTTGATCGTTCGCTTTTTAAAACCGCGCGTGCAGCGCGTTAGCATTCGTTAGCCGGTTAGCTTGTCACTCATGGTTCCATTTCCATTTCTATTTGCGCCTATTAATGTTTTCTTTTTTCTCGCTCCATTTCATTTCTCTCTCGCTCTGTTTTTCACGAGTTCATCAAACAACAGTGATAAATGAATCATTCATCAATCACTGTGAGTAATGGCTTCTTCTCCTGCTATTGTTGGTTGCACTGTTTGCCACATGTAAAGTTTATCTCTCTCTATCGGCGACGAGGGATTCATATGTGATAAATGCAGGGAAATAGTTTTTATATATAAAACATAACTTTATATAAAAGATTTTAGAACTAGAGACATGCATCCAAACTTTAGTTGAGGATAATAAGAATGTGAGGGCTGTAGATACTGCTTTGGATGCGACTAGCTCAGGGAGTCCTGTACATTGTTCGGTTCTGGTTTCAGCATCTCGGCAGCAGGGCAACTGGGTGACTGTGAGGCGGCATAGTCGCGGGTCAAAACACCACTCCTTCCATTCCGATCAAAACATCAAACAGGTTCTCCTCACTCAGTTATGCACCCACTGAAAAAATAGATGAAAGTACTCTAGTTATTGGCGATTCTATTGTACGGAACATGAAAATGGAGACACCAGCCACCATAGCCCAATGTTTACCGGGAGCCAGAGAGCCTGACATCTTGGCAAATTTAAAAGTGCTGACTAATGCTACACGTAAATTCAGTAAGATTGTTTTTCACGTCGGCACTAATGATGTTCGACTTCGCCAGTCGGAGATCACTAAAAATAATGTTAAAGAGGTGTGTGAACTTGCAAGTACGATGTCAGACACTATAATATGCTCTGGTCCCCTCCCTGCTTACCGGGGTGATGAGATTCATAGCAAACTGCCGTCACTCAATGGCTGGATGTCTAAGTGGTGCCCGCAGAATAACATAGGTTTTATAGACAATTGGACAAGTTTTTGGGGCAGACCTGACCTGTTGAAAAGAGATGGTCTTCATCCCTCCTGGGGTGGTGCCGCTCTTCTCTCTAGAAATTTGGCACATAGTCTTAAGGTCATTGCACACTGAGTCCAAAATTTTCACGTGCGTTTTTTCCGTTTTTCGTATTCCTCATCCTTTCCTATCAAAATGCATGTTACGGATGCAAAAACGCAGAAAATCGAACCTGATACAAATTTTTTCTTGACAGACGAAAGTTTCGAAGGCAGTGTGTAAATGTGATTGACACAACGTGAGGTCATATTTATTTTTAAACATGCAAAAATTTCGGATGAAAATTTCAGACTCAGTGTGCAATGATCTTTAGAGTTCGTACTTGACTAACTGGGGCCCACGTCAGGAAGCAGACAGACAGGCTAAACCGACCATCTGCTAGCCGCCTCACGTCACAGAAGTCAGTTAAAGAATTTGCTGATTATCTATCAGAGTTAGTGCTGGCTGCAGATAAAGTCTTAATCGTTGGTGATTTTAATATCCACATTGATAATGAAAAAGATGCATTAAGTCAGCATTCATAAACATTCTGAACTCTATTGGGGTTAGACAACATGCCTCAGGACCTACTCATTGTCGAAATCATACTCTAGATTTACTATTGTCACATGGAATTGATGTTAATGGTATTGAAATTCTGAAGCAAAGTGATGATATCTCAGATCATTATCTAGTCTTGTGTAAACTCCATATAGCTAAAACTGTAAATTCTACTCCTTGCTACAAGTATGGTAGAGCCATCACTTCTACCACAAAAGACTGCTTTGTAAATTTATCTCAATTCCTCAGCATATCCAACAGCACAGAAAAACTCGATGTAACAGAAACTATGGACTCTCTCTTTTCTAGCACTTTAAATACGGTTGCTCCTTTACGCTTAAGGAAGATTAAGGAAAAGAGTCCAACACCGTGGTATAATGAGCACACTCACGCCCTAAAGAGAGCAGCCTGGAAAATGGAGCGCAGCTGGAGGAAAACAAAACTAGAGGTATTTCGTATTGCTTGGCGGGAAAGTACCCTATCCTACAGAAAAGCATTAAAAACTGCTAGATCTGATTACTTTTTTCTCTTTTAGAAGAAAACAAACATAACCCCAGGTATTTATTCAATACAGTGGCTAAATTAACAAAAAATAAAGTATCAGCAGGTGTTGACATTTCCCAACAGCACAGCAGTAATGACTTTATGAACTATTTTACTTCCAAGATCGATACTATTAGAGATAAAATTGTAACCATGCAGCCGTCAGCTACAGTATCGCATCAGATAGTGCACTATAGATCCCCTGAGGAACAATTCCACTCATTCTCTACTATAGGAGAGGAAGAATTGTATAAACTTGTTAAATCATCTAAACCAACAACATGTATGTTAGACCCTATTCCATCTAAACTACTAAAAGACGTGCTTCCAGAAGTCATAGATCCTCTTTTGGCTATTATTAATTTGTCATTGTCATTAGGCTATGTTCTCAAAACCTTCAAATTGGCTGTCATTAAGCCTCTCATTAAAAAACCGTAACTTGACCCCAGAGATTTAGTTAATTACAGACCGATCTCAAATCTCCCTTTTCTGTCAAAGATACTAGAAAAGGTAGTATCCTCACAATTATATTCCCTCTTAGAGAAAAATAGTATCTGTAAGGATTTCTAGTCAGGATTTAGACTGTTTCATAGTACTGAGACTGCTCTCAGAGTTACAAATGACCTGCTCTTATCATCTGATCGTGGTTGTATCTCTCTATTAGTGCTACTGGATGTTAGCGCTGCGTTCGACACCAGCATTCTTTTGAATAGACTAGAAAACTTTGTTGGCATTAGTGGAAGTGCATTAGCATGGTTCAAATAGTACTTATCTGACCACCATTAATTTGTAGCAGTGAATGAAGAGGTATCATATCGATTACAAGTGCAGTATGGAGTACCTCAAGGCTCAGTACTAGGGCCGTTACTTTTCACTCTTTATTTTCACTGTTATGCTGATGATACTCAGCTCTATATTTCTTCGCGGCCTGGTGAGACACACCAAATTGAGAAACAAACGGAATGCATAGTCGATATAAAAAAACTGGATGACGAGTAATTTCTTACTGCTAAATTCTGAAAAAACAGAGATGTTAATTATCGGACCTAAAACCCCCGCATGTAATAACTTAGAACACTGTCTAACACTTGATTACTGTTCTGTAAATTCTTTGTCATCAGTTAGGTGTTACGTAAGCAGACTAGACACAGAGGATATTCGAAGCAATACAGTATATTTATTGATTCAGCAGGCGGGTAAGCAGGGAAGGGTGGTGAGTAAAGACTTTGAAGTTTGATGAGATGTAAAAGGATATACTGAGAGTGATGAGAGGAGGCTTGATGATCGACGGAGGAAGACTGGCGATAGAGACACGGGGAGCCAACGAGGAAGAGGAACAGAAGGTATGTATATCTTCAGGTGAGTAACAGGTATGTAGTAGCACAGAGCTAAGGGAGTCCACTTCGTGTAAGTGAGATCGGACAATGAGTTGGAGTGGGGTGTGTGCTTAAGTAGTGCTGGGTTGATTGGGTGCCAATGAGGTGTAGGTGACATGAGTTAATATTGAGGTGATTGTGATCATTGTGATGGATTGGTGGTGGAGCCTGGCTGATCTGTGACATTAGGAACCTAGTTGTGCTATTTGTTAGCAATCTTTCCTTTGACAGCCACGTTTATAGCATTTGTAAAACCACATTTTTTCATCTTAAAAATATATCTAAATTGAGACCTATGCTCTCAAAGACAAATGCAGAAATGTTATTTCAAGCATTTATAACCTCAAGGTTAGATTATTGTAATGCTTTATTGGGTGGTTGTTCTGCACGCTTAATAAACAAACTCCAGATGGTCCAAAATGCAGCAGCTAGAGTTCTTACTAGAACCAGGAAGTATGACCACATTAGCCCAGTTCTGTCAACACTGCACTGGCTCCCTATTAAACATCGTATAGATTTTAAAATCTTGTTAATTACTTATAAAGCCCTGAATGGTTTAGCTCCTCAGTACTTGAGCGAGCTCTTATCACATTATAGTCCTCCACGTCCACTACGTTCTCAAAACTCTGGCCATTTGATAATACCTAGAATATCAAAATCAACTGCGGGCAGCAGATCCTTTTCCTATTTAGCACCAAAACTCTGGAACAATCTACCTAACACTGTTTGGGAGGCAGACACACTCTGTCAGTTTAAATCTAGATTAAAGACCCATCTCTTTAACCTGGCTTACACATAATACACTAATAAGCTTCTAATATTCAAATCCATTAAAAGATTGTTAGGCTGCATTAATTAGGTCAACCAGAATCGGCAACACTTCCCATAACACCTGATGTACTTGTTACATCGTAAGAAGAATGGCATCTATGCTAATATTAGTCTGTTTCTTTCTTATTTTCTTTCCGTATCCAGATCAGATGGTCACTGCAGGAACCTGGATCCAGTCCGTATTCAGATCAAATGGTGGATCAGCACCTAGAGACGACCTCTACAGCCCTGAACGTCAGCGGAGATCAGGACACCTAGATGAGCCCCAGAGACAGATCC
>JAFVLL020040085.1:15000-16181 GCA_021397915.2 Tor tambroides | reverse complement strand
CACTCTCACACACGCGCACACTCACACGCAGACTCACACACACTCACACACACACTCGCACTCACTCACACACACACACACACACACACACTCTCACTCACACACACACTCACACACACACTCTCACTCACACACACTCACACTCACACACACACTCTCACACACACACACACACACACACACACTCTCACACACGCGCACACACGCGCACACTCACACGCAGACTCACACACACTCACACACACACACACACACACACACACACATACACACTCAGATCTGTGTGACGTACAGCTGCTGTCATAAGTTTACATCCCCTTTACTGAATCTGAGAAATGTTAATTATTGTGGCAATCAGAGGAGTTTATAAAAATGCCATGCTGCTCTTAGGGGTCCAAGGCCTGTTGTATTTGTAAGGATTTTCATCTTCTTCTGTAGTCTGTCATGGAGACACAAAACTTGTGGGAGGACCTGGTTCTATACATAGGGGGCGCTGTAACAAAAAAATGCTTGTAGTTTGCGTCCGTACGATTAGTCAAGTTAAAAGTTTATGAACAGTAAGAGTTTTAATGTTTTTTAAAGAAGTCACCAAGCCTGCATTTATGTTTCTTGAGCAGCAAATCAGCATATTAGAATGATTTCTGAAGGATGTGACTGGAGTAATGATGCTGAAAATACAGCAGCGCATCACAGAAATAAATTACACTTTAACAGATATTCACAGAGAAAAGAGTTATTTTAAATAGTAAAAATATTTCAGAATGTTACTGTTTTTGCTGTACTTTGGATCAAATAAATGCAGGCTTGGTGAGCAGAAGAGACTTCTTTAAAAACATTAAAAACCTTACTGTTCAAATGCTTTCGACTGGTAGTGTATACCCCGAGTTATGCCCGGTTATACCCCTTTTTTGGGTCAAATGGTAACATATTCTTCAAATATTATCTGGAACCAAACAAACATGGGTACCAGCAGCCAATCAAACCTCAGCATCTCATAACATCAAATCTGAGTGGCAGAGTGTTATGAAACATGGCAGACACTTGGAAGGTGTCTCGATTAAGCTGTGTGTTAAATTTGGTGAGAGTCAGTCACAAGGTGGTGCTATATTAACACAAATGACCCAGAAATAGTTTACATAGCCTTGAATAGTAATTCTGGTGACCTGTTTGTATGTTCAGTG
>JAFVLL020040085.1:0-10000 GCA_021397915.2 Tor tambroides | reverse complement strand
TGATTGGTTCCTGCGATAAATCCCGCCTCTTGTATTCGTGCCAGCTCTCGGTCTGAATGAAGAAAATGATGGCGTTATTGACTAATTATAAAGTAAGTAAACAGCTCTCCTGCTTAGATACCACTGCTTTGTGTCTCGTCAAAATAAAACTTGAAATGGTCTGAAAACGTGATGACTGCATCAGTTTTGAGTGAGCACTCAGTGTGATGAAATGAAAGATATATCCTGTTTATGACAATGATGACCTGAAAATAAGTTGACTATTAAAAAGAACAGCTGAACATCAGTTCACAAATACAAAATATTGGTAAAATTATACAATAAGGTGTCATTTAATATAACATGAACAAACAATGAACATTTATTACAGTATTTAGCCTATTAATCTTTGTTTACATTAGTTAATATACAGTTCATTGTTAGTTCATGTTAGTTCACAGTGCATAAACTAATGTTAACAAACACAACTTTTGATTTTAATAATGCATTAGTAAATGTTGAAATTCATATTAACTAAGATTAATAAATGCTGTAGAAGTAGGCTATTGTTTATTCTTAGTTCATGTTAACTAAAGTAGTTAACTAATGTTAACTAATGAAACCTTATTCAATTATTATTCAAATTGTTACTGCCTTTAGTTATTATTTTGGAATAAATATAAAAATGCATTAAAACACTATGAAATGTATAATTAGTATTAAAATGATTAAATAAAATAAAAAATAATATTAATAAAATACAAAACAATTATATTTGTTCTCTTTTTTATGTAATATTTATTTACCCAGGAAAATGTGACATTAAGTGTAACAGGGACACGCACACACACACACACACACACACACACACACACATTTATATATATATATATATATATGCATGTATAACTGCCTCCTCATTTTAAAACACCACCGCACACCACTGATATAAATATATTCAATATATCAACATTTTTCTGAAATATATACATGCATGTATGCGTATTTATATATACACAATAAATATACACAGCACACACACATATATTATGTAAACAAAAACTTATTTTAGATGCGATTAATCATTTGATAGCACTAATGGAAATTTTTTGTGGGTTTTTTCCTAAAAACAACAGTGGAATTATGTAAACAACTGGCATTTAAAAGCTTAAAATCCTGAAAATGAATTCATTTTTGGTAGTTAAGATCAAGAAGTGAAAACGGAAAAAAAATTAATATATAATATTTTTAGGATAATTTTTAGACAGACATTTTAGGGCCTTTGCTGAAGCTCAGACTGAAGCGTGAGGAGATCCAGTCGTGGCTCTGTCCAGTCCTGCAGGTCAGCGATGATGTCAGGAGGCTGTTCTGCATCCTGATTGGCTGCTGTGTCTGGTTCATTCGGGCTGCGGGTCTCAGAGACATCAGCAGCGACCCTACAGGAGGAGCCATTGAAAACATCACAGAAGCACAGAAGCGTAAACGCAACGAAGGTCAGTGTTATAGAGAACATCAAGGCCCAGTTTTACTAATCAGGGCAAATTAGTGCGAGAGCGCAATTCCAAAACAGAGCTGATGGGTGTGGAAATTTCTGCGGGTGATTTACTAACAACACACAAATTAAAGAACACAGACGCAACATCTCATTTACATATCGACCAACGCAATATACCAAGCACAGCGCAAATTAGAGCAGTCGCAAATAAAGAATAAAGAAGCCACAGTGCATTGAAAAGAACCAGAGGCCAAAAAATGAAGGTTTGCAAGAAGTTTTGATAGAGCTGGAATATAGTTGAGGGTTCCAAGTCATCTTTTATTTCCTGACGCAAATTAAATATAACATGTCTTGGCAAACAATATTTTTGTGTTCTTCTGGCATTTCAAAGAAATTAATACATGTGGAAAAATCCTCTCCCTTCTGCCACACGCTCTCTGTTCTCTGCGGTGCCTCCTAAAGCGACAATAATCACAGCCATTTCAAGTGCAAAACAGTTTATAAATAAATAAATAATGGCGCAAATACCAGTAATTTGTCGAGCACAAACATTAGTAAATCTTGTTGTGTGATTCATTTGAATACTCTCCTCCTGTAAATTTTGCGTCTGAAAGGGAAACTCCTACAAATTCATATTCATTAAGATCAGGCGCAAAAATAACTGTGTCCACGCCTTTTCAGCGCTAATTTATCACTGTGTGTCTTTAGTAAATCCAAATGACATGTGCCATAACAACACCTTTTTACTATAATGAAGGAAAGGAGGTATGTATCCAACAGTAAAGCTTTACGGGAAAAAACGTCAGATAGAAACAAGGCTTCTGAGCGCAGCAATTTGATTGACTGTTTGGGCTCCCAGAGTCTAGTTTGACTCACCTTTGTTCTGTCCCATCAGCCACTCGTCTGCAGTCACGGCTGCGGTCATGGGATAAATATCCTCATGAAAACCCTCAGACTGCTGTCAGAATCAAAACACACATCACAGCCTCAGTGATATCCTGGGAAACCTACAGTTATGCAGAAGCCACTCCCACATACAGGCTCCTCCCACTCACACAGTCTCCTCCCATAAGCACAGACTCCTCCCACACAGCCTCAAACTCAAACTCCTCCCGCACAAGAGACGCGTTCGACTTGAAGCGGCGCTGCTTAGAATGATCAGTGTATGACATCAAGTACCGCGAGAGAGATTTCATTTCATTTTTTCATTTATTTAATCAGGGACAATGCACATTAATAACACATACAATATGTAAAATGCACCAGATTTAGCCAACACTGGCTAATTTTCATCCGTAGTCCCTTTTGGCAGGTTGATGTTAAGGACAGGAAGAAAATATAAACAAAATATTAATACACCAAATTAAGAACAAGAAGACAATTTGAGAGCAGAAAAAAATAAACCAAGAATATTAAAACAAAATTAGATTAAAAAATTAGATAAGAGAGCGCACGGATCCTTACGCTTTCGAATCTCTCTCAACACCGATCATTCTAAGCAGCGCCGCTTCAAGTCGAAACCTTTCTTAAACATCAAATGATTTTTGTTCTTTTTATACATTACAATTTAGGTTTAATTACATTTTATTTTTATTTATTTATTTCCAATTAGTGATTTTAGTGCTTCTACTTAAAATTTATTTTAGTTTTTTGATAGGGCAACATTTCTCATTTTAATTTAATGTAAGTTTTCATCTAATATTTTTATTTTATTTAAGCTTTGTTGCAATTAATAAAAATATTTTAATAGTCTTAGTTAATGACAATAAGCTTGCTTCTCAGTTCAAACAAAAAACATCACATTCATCAAACATCAAAACACGAACTGACTGAATTATGTGATATGTTCATTTTTAGCAGGCCATTATTAGACATTTTTTGCACTGAAAATGGTGCATTAGGGTTATTAATGTGGTGGTGAGCTCATATTTAGGATTGTGGGTAATAGTTAAAGAATCATACTGGCTTGGGCGCTGATGGTTTTTCAGTGTCTGTCTGATCTCAGTTTGAGTCAGAAAATATGATTTCTGGAAAGTTCAGAAGAAACACTCCAAACATTTCCTGAGAATCAGCTCTAAAGGGAAAGTTCACACAATCATTTCACGCTGAGGTCATTTCTCAAAATAGCCTCGTTTGTGTTCTGAAGAAGAAGAAAAGTCATTGCAACAATTGTACATTTTGATGAATTGATTCATTGGAATTCTCACAGTCTTCATTCGTATAATCTGTTTACATCCCAGTGACGACTTTTGTTAACTTTTTTCTGACAGTTCACACCATATGAATTTCACCTCATGAAAGAGTTAAGTTTTCCCTTGAGGTTGGTTTGGTTTGAACAACATGAGGGCGAGTAAATGATGACAGAACAGTGTTGGAGAGTAACTAGTTACATGTAACAGAATTACGTAATTTAATTACAAAATAAGTGTAACTGTAATCCGTTACAGTTACTGAGAAAAAAAATGTGTCATTAAATTAGTTACTTATGAAAATATTAACGATTACAAAGGGTTACATCTGAATATTTTCACACACAGACTGAATTGATTGATTTCTTTCCCAAATTGCGTTGACTGCTCTAAAATATGAGACACCGATGTTAAGGACCTATTTGGTTTTATGTATATGCTTTATATTTTAAGATTAACTGTTTTTTCCAAGGCATTGTTAGATGCCAGTGATTCCTGTCATAACTACACAAAGATCTGATTTCAAAAACAGTATCGTGGCTATTAAACTATATCTTATGATATAGTCTGCTAAAGCTTATTTTGTGGTGGCTGTGCTTTAAAATTAAAATATTAGGTTACACTATATTTTAGGGTGTTCTTGTTACAGCGTAATTACACATTTAAGTACTGAGTAATATTAATTAACTACATGTACTTACTATAAGGTTTGGGTTTGTCTCAGGGTTACTTGCATGTAATTATGCATAATTAATTGTTATTATAATAGCAAGTACATGTAACTTGTGTAACAAAGACACCTTAAAATAAAGTGTTACCAAATATTCTAATCTTAATTGAAGTGATGAAGGATTGTGAAAGTCTGACAGTAATCAGTGTTGAGCACTACTGTAAGGTTAACCCTGCCTGCTTTACATGTTTCAAAATAATTAACAGTTGAAAACATTAAACATTTAGAAAAGTAATCAAATGTAATAAGTTACTTTAATAAAGTAATGAAATAGTTACACTACGTAATATGTTTTAAATAGAGTAACTTGTAATCTGTAACCTATTAGATTTCCAAAGTAACCTTCCCAACACTGTGACAGAATGATCGTTTTTGGGTGAACTGTCCCTTTAAATTAGAAAGTACCATCAGTATGAGTGTACTGTACTTAAGCGACTCGAAGCTGCTGAGGTAAATATAGAGGAAATGCTTAAATTTGCTTCTCAAACAGCATAAAGCTTCACTTCAACCCAATAAAACATCACATCACGTGCAGATCAGAGGTGCTTTCACAAGAACTGCTGTTTCCACACGAGCCACATCCTTCCGGTCAGCTTCCTTCTGCTTTCTGAGTGTGTTTGTGTGAGTTTGTCTTACCTTCAGTCACGAGGAACCCGACATCACCTCACTGACCAACACCTGCAGCAACAAGAGTGTGTGTGTGTGTGTGTGTGTGTGTGTGTGTGTGTTTGCTCGGGTATCAGGAGGCACAGCTGATTAGCCTCAGTGTTCATGAATTAATGATGATGATTGAAATGAATGAGGAAAACAGTGTGTGAGTGAGATCAGTGACACAGACTCCATCAACACTCATCTGAGGTTTATTTGACGCTTTACAGCAGATCAACACATTCAGACTGACTCAGTCTCTGCAGGGAGAGCAGTCAAAAATACAGGCTTATGTGAGGAGGAATCAAGCATTCGAGCGGCTCGTTCAGGCCCGGATCCATATGTGCGCCGGTGAAGATCTGGATCTGCGGCGCCGGCCCTGGACCCACGCAGACCGGAAGAGCTTTCATGAGCTCGTCACTGGATTGGAGCATCAGACCGTCCAATCAGAGCTCAGGACGCAGGTCCGTCGGCTTCCTCCAGCTCGTCCGTGATCATCAGCGAGAGCTCAGTGAAGCTCGGCCGCTCATCTGCTTTCTGACAAACACACACACACAGACACACACAGACACAGACACACACACACACACACACACACACACACACACACAGACACAGACACACACACACACACACATATTCAGCAACACACAACAGACTTGTTTACATGAGACAAGAAAACATCATACACTCAGGATATAAAGTTACTACTGTTTTGTTCACTTACATTCATATGTACGTGATTGCGAATTGCACTCGTTCTGGAGTTAATGTTTAGTGAACTTAGGGCCAGTTTTACTAACAGCTTGCACCAGCGCAAACCGTCTTTTGGCATTAAAATAGTACTGTCAGGATTTACTAAAGACACACAGTGAAGAATTAGCGCTGAAAAGGCGTGGACAGTTATTTTTGCACCTGACCTTAATGAATATGCATTTGTAGGAGTTTCCCTTTCAGACGCAAAATTTATGGGATTAGAGTATTCAAATGAATCATGCAACGAGATTTACTAACGTTTGCGCTCATCAATATTTGTGCCATTATTTAACACCCCAAAAAAGCATGTCTTCAACTATTTTGTGCTTGAAATGGCTGAGTTATTGTTGCTAGAGGAGGCGCCGCAGAGAACAGAGAGCGCGTGATAGAAGGAGAGGATTTTTTCCACATGTATGAATTTATTTGGAATGTCAGAAGAACACATTATTCGAACATATCGTTTGCCAAGCCTTGTTATTTTTAATATAAATACCCCATCGGTGCTGTTTTGGAATTTGCCCTGTTTAGTAATACTGGCCTTTTGACCTGTAAATTCACATCAAGTGAGGACATGACTAATAGTAGATGGATACGTCATGGTGTCAGCTCTGGGATGAATCAAAGTTAGGGTAGGTGATTTCGGAGAGGCTAGCAATAGTTGGCTTTGACAGCATAAGATCCCACCCTCCCTGCAAATCACTCTCCAAAGCCACGCCTCCTCCAAAATACATGACCACGCACAGGCAGAGCAGAGGCTACCAGTAATACGATGGGAGACAGTGTCAGCACTGTCAGATTACATCATGTCTCACTCAGCATTACAGTACAAAGTACAGAATATTACAATAATAACGCCTTCCATTCTCACTCGCTCTGCAGTAGTGTAACGGATCGCGCTGACGATGTATCGTGTCTGCGCAAACAGGGTTAGAGGAGGTGTGCAAATACATACATTAACAGGCAGGTAAGACAGCCTACCATAGCCTTCAGACTGTGGAATATGATTGGACGAACATTTTATGGTCCTACGCCTTCCACAGATGATATAAATACATTTAAATATATTTAAAGGGGTCATGAACTGAGAAACCAAAATTCCCTTGATCTTTTGACATATAAGAGGTCATTGTTCTATAAAAACATCCTGTAAGTTTCAGAAGTCAAAACTTTGCCGTTAGTCTAAAAACAGCTTATATTGAAGGCAGTCTGCCAAAAAAAAAAAATGACAGACTGTGGATTGTTCTACTCTATGATGTAATAGTGTGGATAAGCACAGCCTCCACAGAAGATCATCAACGCCTGCTTCTACCTCGCTTCCTGTTTAGCCATGCCCCCTGACTCTACATCGCTGCCTGTTCAGCCCCGCCCACCGATTCCACATTGCTGCCTGTTTAGCCCCACCCACCGATTCCACATTGCTGCCTGTTTAGCCCCACCCACCGATTCCACAACGCTGCCTGTTTAGCCCCGCCCACCGATTCCACATCGCTGCCTGTTTAGCCCCGCCCACCGATTCCACATCGCTGCCTGTTTAGCCCCACCCACCGATTCCACATTGCTGCCTGTTTAGCCCCACCCACCGATTCCACAACGCTGCCTGTTCAGCCCCGCCCACCGATTCCACATCGCTGCCTGTTTAGCCCCACCCACCGACTCTACATCACTGCCTGTTTAGCCCCACCCACCGATTCCTCATCACTGCCTGTTTAGCCCCGCCCACCTATTCACGCATGTAGTGTTTACAAGAGAGGCGAACGCACAGGTCTACGCAGAAACCGAACAATAAAGATGCTCCAAAGACAACAAAACGCTG
Source organism: Tor tambroides (assembly GCA_021397915.2). Taxonomy (NCBI): domain Eukaryota; kingdom Metazoa; phylum Chordata; class Actinopteri; order Cypriniformes; family Cyprinidae; genus Tor; species Tor tambroides. The sequence goes on along the minus strand of JAFVLL020040085.1, from coordinate 2,390 downwards.
TGCAGTGCCAAGTTGTGGAAAAACAGTGTTTGCATTGCCTTCCTTCTGATCCCAAAGTTAGGAAAGAGTGAATGAACTTTATTTTTAATGAAGATCCTTGCCACGTCAGTAAACACTGGGTCCTTTGTTCACTTCATTTTATCGCGGATTCATTTACAAACAAGGCACAATTCAATGCAGCATTTTCAGAAAGACTGAAACTAAAAGACGATGCTGTGCGACTATATTGGATCTGACAGTAATGTCACAACACATATGAGTATCATTTGATATGTATTGAGTTATTTATGCATTTTTGACCTGAATCACAGCAGTGTCCATCTATGAAGGACCTAGGCTGTTAAACATACACAACTATTAGCCAATCATATCAGTGGGCGTTTACTTCCGAGTCTACAATCCACCACACCTATTCAAACAGAGCGTTCTGATGAGGGGGGTCAAAAATAGGACAGAAAATAGCTTATTACTTCTAATTTATGATGTTTTTTTATGTAAAAATCTTGATAACATTGTAAGTGGACCTCAGAGAACAATACAAAATAAAAAACAAAGGCAGTTCATGACCCCTTTAAACCACTTAATTTAGTGATTGCTATCGGGATGTGAAGAGACTTTCAACCAGCATAACAAAAAATGTTTCTGAACCAAATCACCTGCACTGCCTTCAAAAGAATGCAGTAAAAGGGAGTAGAGTGTATATATTTAAATTTTGAACGCATTATATGTTGAATTATTTTTTTGTAAAAGACTCAGCAGTAGAGTGACACATTACGACTGTCTGTAGTGATTTCACAAGTGTGACTGCAGCGTAACACTCAATGCAAACAAAAACAGTTACCAGTCTCCAGCTGGCTGGTAACGTTATTTAGCAAATTTACTATATAAAAGTCAAACTAAAAGAGTGATCAAATCAAAGAAATTAAAAACAATCAGCTAAAGACAATTTCTCATTGTGATTGGGCCTCATTCATGAAATAATAGAAAATATATGAATAAATTCACATAATTTGTGTGTAAAATCTACCCTCACGAACCCTTTTTAAATCTCTGAATTGATAGTTAAATGTCAGTGAATTCCAATCACTCATAATAGTGCGCACGTTCACGCTTATTCACGATAAGCATAACCCCGCCCATGAATTACATGCACAGCACCACTGTTTGATCTCCTCAGGTTTGGCTCCAGTAATTTACACCAATGCAATTAAGAATAACTTCCATTTGCATAACTATAAATGATTGCATGAAAGTGTCAAGCTTCCAAACTAAATATTACTGGTGTTCAGAATAACAGTCACCTGTACATCTGTTTTTAAGAAATTAAAAGCATTTTCACATTTGACTTATTATTATGGTGAAGTGTTTGCCTGAAAGAAGACGAAACTCTTAAGCACCACTTGCGTGTGATTTGGAGCACAATGCATCCTGCTGGTATTTCATGAGTGTAAATAAATCCTGAACACACACTGAGGTCCCTAATGTCAGTGAGGCTGTGAAGGACTCAGTCGTTACCTCCATCCAGCACATCGTCATGATGCTGTAGATGTGCGGAGCTGCTTTCTGGGGCCGATAGAGCCGGTGTCCCTGAGTGACCATCATCACCACCTCGTGGTTCTGATTTTGTTCGAACGGCATCTTCCCCTCCGTGAACACCTCCCACATCAGCACACCTGAGGAGCACACCATCACATCATCATCATCATCACCAACATCATCATCATCACCATCAACATCATCATCATCACCCATCATCATAATCATCACCATCACCATCATCACCACCATAATCACCATCATCATTACCATCATCATTACCATCATCGGCTGATGATGCGGCTGATACAGAAGGGCGTAAGCAGTTTGCGTTCAGTGGATAATCTCCAAAATGGTGCTACGGTGACACGGAGAGACAGAGAGGAGACGAATTGTTGAAAAAAAAGTCATTATTTTTATTTTCTTTGCATACAAAAAGTATTCTCGTCGCATCATAAAATTCAGATTGAACCACTGATGGCAGATGGACTATCCTGACGATGCTTTTCATACTTTTATGGACCCTGACAGTGCAGTTACTTGGAGGTCAATGAGACAGTCACAAGCCTCCCGGTTTTCATCTAAAATATCTTAAATTGTGTTCTGAAGACGAACAAAGCTTTTACGGGTTTGGAACGACCTGGGGGTAAGTGTTTAATGACAAAATTTTCATTTTGGGGTGGAGTAACCCTTTAAAGCATAGACAATAGAAATCAAACTCCTTATTCATTCAGTTTGAGTCAAACATAGAATATTTAGCCTTTTAGCTTTAAAACAACTGTAATACTTAGGCCTAAACATTTTTATTTAAAAAAGTAAACACCTTTGGTTAACAAATAGAAATACTCTGCAAA